>JAUELC010258459.1:0-10373 GCA_031471745.1 Cryptochiton stelleri | reverse complement strand
AAACCCCCCCCCCCCCCCCCCCCCCCCCTTCTCCAAGGTATAGCCGGACACTCTGATGAAATAGGTCACAAAAAACGGATTATTGACATCATGGACAAGATTGACATGTCCGCCATTTTCTTGGCTGCCTCTACTTGTCCACGGCCTTCTTGTAAATCAGCACAAACTGAATGACCATCCGAACAAACTGAGTGGCAATCGCAACTCGGCTCGTTGCCATTGATAATTGACATAAAAATAAATGAATACTCTCCTGAATTTTGTGTAGCAAAAAAATATCATGTCTTCAGTCACTGCTGAAGAATTAAAGAAGGGAGAGCGCAGCCGGTGCTGCGCAGACGCCATGTGCAGCTGGTGCTGCACAGACTGCATGACCAGGTTAGAGTCCAGTGGAGAGGTTTTCGTTTTACTCTTCAGTATAGCAATTAAATTGCGTACGGTGCATTAGTCAGTGGAAGGTAAATTTACAGTGTAAGAAACTTAGCATATTATTGACTTCAATTATATTTAACTTTAATAAAGTTCCTCTCACTCAAATTGTGGCAAATCTATCGCAGCAATAACTGAAGAGGCAAGAATCATGTTCCCCCGGGCTCCCATGATACGACAACCCACTTCGTGTTCTGTCGCATTCGATTGGTTAAGCAACTGTAACTGTGTGGAACATGTTCTGCACAAGCGAATGGATCGGGTCCTTGGCCTCACTGATAAAAGGGTAGTGGCATGTTAATTGATCTTTATCATTTATTACAGGGAAGAAAACTCCCAAACAGAGTGAGTCTGCATGGGCATATAGGCCATATTGAACAGTTTCCAAACATGTTGTCCTGAATGTGTGGGAAGTTTTCATTATCTTATCAGAGCCACATTTAGTAGATATCTGTATGGTGGACATTTCATACCACATTGTTCGCATCTCTTTAACCTTAACTGTCACTCAATGATGATCGCCCAAATACTTTAGAATTATTGTTTGTCGGCGTATTAAGTTCCATACTATTTTGTGTGGTAATTTGAATAGAAACTTACTGAATGATTGTATATTGTATGGAGGTATTAGCTATATGTCCATATGTAGAAAGAAACAGTTCTATATGGTCTATCTGGTCAGACTCACTTTATTTTTATGTACAGTTTTATATGGTCTATCTGCTCAGACTCACTTTATTTTTATGTACAGTTTAATATGGTCTATCTGCTCACTCACTTTATTTTTATGTACAGTTTTATATGGTCTATCTGCTCAGACTCACTTTATTTTTATGTACAGTTTTATATGGTCTATCTGCTCAGACTCACTTTATTTTAATGTACAGTTTTATATGGTATATCTGCTCAATCACTTTATTTTTATGTACTTTTCCTCTTTTAATATATATCTATACATAACTTTGAACTACAGTACACCAAATAAATAACCTAATGACGTGGTCAACATGATGTGGACATCATGTCAACATCATGTCAACATCATGTTCTAACCAGCTACTCAGTTTCACAGTTAATTTGGAGAACTTTGTATGAATAATGTTCAACATAGTTCAGTGAACATGTGTGTGAAATTTTATGAAAATATTTTAAAAAATTTAAATATTTTAAATTTTAAAAGACACTGTTTAAAGAGAAAAAAGTGTCTCAATGTGGTAGACATGGTTTAGACATAATGTGAACATGATGTGAACATCTTGGACAATGGCTTTTTGGAGTACTGTAGGCATGTACTCAGTTGAAGGTATCTGGTAGGCCTATATACCGCAACGTCAGTTCATATATCACTATTGTTATCCAGTTGACCAGATTTATCTTTCTGTCCTCTTTCATTTGTCTAAAACGGTCAAATTGATTAATTGAACACATTGTAGTGTAAGTTTGTTTGTTTATTTGATTGGTGTTTAACGTCGTACTCAAGGGCGTTTCACTTATATGACGACAACTTATCCACTTCCGACTCTGCCTTACTTAATAAGGTGGAAAACCCGGAGGAAACCTCGTAACAACCACCTCCCGCTATAGCTGGAGTCACCTCATGGTACATTGGAGGAGGATCAGAAGTCAGACACGCTAACCACTGAGCCACGGCGCGGGGCTGTAGTATAAGTAGTTAAACACAAAATAAACCCCAATACTAATTTTTGCTCAGCAGCCTCTGCCATTTTCTTTAAAGAAATAAAATGATTTCCAGTTCACTATAGGGTATAGCAATTGTAAGGCTCATTCTTATGTTTCTACCGTGTCCTCAACATTTCTAATGCTTATTCTTATGCCCCTTATTTTCAATAATCTGAGCGCTTATTCGTATAGTTCATAATTTTATAATGTGTGTGGGTTAGTATGCCTATACTACATTTTTTCCTCGGAACGTTGCACCTCGCCATAGATGGTGGAAATCCTTATGGTTTACCTACGATTTATAAATCCTTTCTTTTAGTGAACTATACAGTATATTTCCATTCCATCTCATACGGATAATTATTGTTATTTTATGTGCATTTTCACTTTCAACATTTAATATGTAACAAGGACAGTCAATGTAGGCCTATCAATTGACGACAACTTATTTCATTATGTACGAAATTGTATGAAATGAAAAGTAAAAACTTTGTGTTCACATTGGTTTACCTAGAATCTCACTCAGATATAGAAACACGAACAAAGGGCGAATGAATAAGTGAAACATTTGTATGAACTGTCATGGAAAATCGGAGAAGATCTATCTATCTGTCATGACAAAGATATAAAACTGATTAACAAAAGAGGTATAGTTAGTTTTCGCGGTAATGTCAGTTGGACAATCAATGCTGAATTCCAGTTAACATGAATATAAGTATACGACATTCAAATATACAAAACACCTTCTCTTATAAAAGAAGTTGTTATTTATAAGTTAATGTACTGGCCTTGTTACATTTTAAATGTCAAAAGTGAAAATATGTCACTGTGTATCTGCAAAAAAAAAAATGCATTTATTATCATTATAAAATATACTTGAAATACTATTGTTCACCCAAATAAGGAATTATACAAGTCCTAAACTATAATGACTAATCCCTTCCACAATATAAACTTTCTTAAACAACGCAGGAAAAAATACAACAAGCCTATTAACCGACACACATTATATAATTACGCGCGCATGCATATACGAATTAGCGCTCAGATTATACAAGATAAGGTGCAAATATACGAATTGGCGCTGGGCATAAACGAATTAGGTGCAAATATAAGAGTAAGCGCTAAGATTATAAGATTAGGCGCAGAATACATTTATAGCTGCCAAAAATTGACAAATTTATAAGTAATTTGTATGTTTGTAAACTAAACTTACCTTCCATTGACTAATGCACCTAGCGCAAATACATTTGCCAAACTGAAGAGAAAACAAAAACCCCACCTCTGGACCCTCACCTGCTGTCACCAAACCTGCATGAGATGAACTGCGCAACAGCCTTCTTAATAATTCAGCGTCAACAAGGGGACGCTCTGAAGGCGGGGAGGAGGGCGGGCCATTACCGTCAGTGGAAGGTAAGTTTAGTTTAGAAACAGGTGAACAGGTCCCGTCATTCTAACTCAAGGTACTAACAAGTCTCTGAAACGAACGAGGGGCAAACATAGTAACCCAATACTACACAACATACCTTTATTAAAAAACTGGATATAAAATGAGCAACTGTCTACCAGGTACTTGCTGGGCCACTGGTAACTGACTGGGCTACTACCAAGGGTCCTAGAGACTGTATATTGTCTCTCACCAGTGTCATGTCTTGGAGATAATATGAGACGAAGGTCATTGTAGAACGCCAATAACATGCCTTGATAATATCCCTCTCTGAGCGATTCGTCCACACCAGCCACGGTGTCGCCAGAGCACGAATCTGCCTACCAACAGATCCCAAACAAAACCCGTGTAGATTGATGATCATACGTTTCTCTAGAGTATCTTTTTTGGAGACCAGAAACACCGGAGAATAGAACCGGCATGACTGGTCGCCTATTGGCAGTTCCCCCGGAAACTATAAGGTAGTAAAGACTTCCTCCCAAACTGGTTACTTTCGGGACTAGCCAGAACCAGAAATGGGAGATTGACTTCCGCCCCAGACCCACCGGCATGTGTGCTCGACAGACGGGGATTCGTCAGGGGAACGGAACCGGATGCTCTACCCCTTATATAAGGGATATCCGGTTCGCCCACCGCAGCTCGGCCCTTCGAGGGGAGCTCCTCCGTGCGCTCACCAAGAGTCGCCGGGAATAGCGGTTTTGGTGCCTGCCTTACAGGAGGATACAAATCCGTAATTCTGTCAGTAGGACTCCTCAATTGGGAAACATATCCCCTTCCCACACTTGAACCTAAGGTCCATGTGACCCTTCTACACGACGTGGTTATCACGCCTGGCTCAAGCCCTGTAGAAAAATCAACCAGGGGAACGGACCCAGTAGCGGTCCTGGGGACTGAGGCGCCTTGCCTAGGCAGGGCTGACACCCCACCAGCAGCGATGTCGCTGACCGACAACGACCTGAAGCTAAGCGTGCACATAAGACAAAAAATTTACCTGGCCAAGACGTTGGCGATCGCCGCTTCGCCAACAACCCTGATAGCACAGCCATACTCACTACGTCGCTGAACAACGGTGTTTTGATTAATTTGTGTTGAGATACGCCCTGGCCAGCATGGTAATCAAATGACTAGCCGACCTCAATGGACCACCAACCCACCTACTCAGCACATCTATTTAGCACTGAACAGAAGATCTGCCCTCTGCAATTTAGGCAGGACGTGTGCAGATCCCAAGCCAGCTTAGGTCCGGCACAAATAATTGATATTTACGAGGATTTACAACAATACTTCTCTAAAATTTCAGCTCAGAAACTCAATGCGACCTTCTTCCCTATAAGGATGAAGGATTAAGAAGGCTGTTGCGCAGTTCGTCTCGCGCAGGTTTGGTGACAGCAGGTGAGGGTCCAGAGGTTGGGTTTTCGTTTTCTCTTCAGTTTGGCAAATGTATTTGCGATAGGTGCATTAGGCAGTGGAAGCTAAGTTTACAGTCTAAGAAACATATACGATTAGGCGACATTATAAGATTAGGCGCAAAATTTATACGATTAGGCGCAAATGTAAAAATAGGCGCAAATATACAATTAGGCGCTCCACGCTCCACACATATTGCGGTCGTTCCGATGTACCATGCATTAGATAGGTATTGAGACATGAAGATGTGATGATAATTTAGTCTCAGAAAATAAATTAGTTTTTTTCTTATAGAAAAGACCTTGAAATGAAAAACAGTCTATCATTTTTTTAAAAAGTTTTACATAGAACGATCGCAGTAGAACTTATTATCTGCTCAACTTTAGAAAATCGTATAAAAACATAAAATAAATCTGTCGGAACATATTAAAAAAAACAGATGGGGCGAACTTATAAAAACCGAGGCACCGGTTTTGTTTTGTTTTTTGTGTTTTCTTGCCCACATTGCGCTCAAGACTTCAAATGAAACAAATTTGAAGTTTCTATGATTAACAGTTTTCGAGAAATAAAAAGGTTTCTATATAGAAGGAGCAAAAGTGTGAAGTGGTAAAATGTAAGTATACTTGGTAAAAATAGCCCATTTCCTTTCAATATAGCTCCATATACTCACACAGGTTACATTTTATGGCGAGAATTGAAGTGTTATGTGTAAACCTGTATAATTGTAAAGTTTTTATTTCTGAATTGTTAAAAAGAGTAAAATTTAAATGCATTTTATTCAATAAAATCAGTCTACATTTGATGTCTTGGCAAACCTCATTGAGTTAAACCGCGGTGACTTAGGTAGCCTATCTATTGAATTATAGCTGTCCTTGGTTTAAATATAAGTTTATTGTCAAAAAAACATGACAAAGGGAAGCACAGTAAGACAGGCTTATAGCGTGTCTTCCCATTACATGAATATAAATACAAAACTGTTTCACACAAAGAACATAAAACTATAACTAATAATCAGTGCTCGGGTGTATCTACAGATAACTAGTATATATTCAATAGATTTTTCAGAAAGTATACAAGTAACTAGTGGGTGACACGTGCGGGACACAGGTAACCAATCAATCCAACGTATAATCAATTGTTGTCAATTAACGACCTAATCATGCTCACAGAAAACTTAATTATTAAGCCCAAGGGGTCCAGCAAGACCTTACCACATCCTAAGTGAAATATGTGTAGGCAGAAACCAGCCATCACAAATAAATAATGCATGAATTTTCTGTCATTTTAACATTTTATTCCAGAGAACATCGCATTAAAAGTCTATGTTTTAAAAAATTAAATGGACATTGGTGTCATGGAATATCATTGGAATATCATTGGAACAACAGTGTTTTACTTTTACTACAATAGCTTTAATGAAGTTAACAAAAGTTATAAAATCTAAGAATATATATATATTACTTACAAATACTAGATTCCAAATTAATTTAATATGAGACAGCTGAGTTGATTTGTTGATATTTATTTCATTAAAATTCACACTGGGCGATATCTATCAATACAAAGCATCTTTGCCATTAACGGATTTAGTTGTATCTAATATCTGATCTATTGCAAGTAGGAACAAAGCTATGGTTCTTAAAGTTGAAATAGCCTGGTAGAATCACTTTGTCGGATTGCCACACGTTTTGGAAACGAGTCGTTGTTTACAGCCATCTGGAACAACCGCACATCCAGTTGGAGGCGTACTGACACCTGCATTAATGCCAATTCTACAAATGTAAATAAGTATGGTAATTATAGGGAGTTAAGTTCATTAATCGTCAAGATCAGTTTCCCACATGAACACTTTTCGTAATAACTTCAAAACATCGAGGTTGTTTCCTTCATTCCATACCACTGCCGTTTAAGTGAATTGACCGTTACCACTATAAAGATATCCGTTCAACAAAACAGCTTTTTAATAAATCTCGTTTAGGCTACCCTTTCATTTTACTCTGAATAATCTCGGTTTCCCAATCGAGATTCTAATAAAGCACATCGATTTCAACACCAGTTACTGGACCATAGATACCTGTACATGGGTTACCACAAGCACCGACAATTATTCGTCGTTATGCATATAAGCGGAATACTCAGGGACGGACTGGGCCTGAGCGGGGGCGTGGGTAGAGTGGGGTATGTTGTGAAAAGACAACAATACAATACGGGTCGGTACAATATGGGTCGGTACAATTTGTTGTGCCATATTTGTGCTACCGATATATTAAGGGCCGGCCGACAGGTAGTGTTCCATCTCATTTCTAAGCTCTTGAATATGCGGCTATTTATATATACTAAATCTTTTGTTTCACCCGCTGATAAATTAGGTCCGGTTTACCGAGATGGCCAGCAGAGGTAGCATTTAAATGGAAATTAATTAGGGGCTATTACTAAGGGCGTGTTAGGCTGCAGTTGTTAATCGGTATCGAAAGCCTCTCTGTGTTAACTATTTGTCTGTGAAATGACTATCTGGAGAGGCAATCAGTATTTGTACGAACATTCCGAATATAAACTCTGATACAGGGTTTTGATTGGACAGTGAAAATTGGCTACCTCCGTCGAACCGGCTCTAATTTATTAACAGCTGAAACAAAATAGTTTGCATACACATATAAACAGCCGCTGATTCAGTAGCGTATCTCGGGTTCGCTCCTATAAATACTCTTAAGATCCTCTTATGAATACTGAGGACATAAGCTAGGGTTATATGTGATTCGAACAAGGTTCCAAGGGGCTTGATAATGGTTCAAGAATCCATACCGAAACCACTCTAAATATAGAGTGTGATATACGTTTAATTAGTCATGTCTTCAAGAGTGTTAGTATTTTAACTTTTGAGCATTTAAGGCATGAAAACATGTATTTGCGTGTTGTTCATGAAAGTTAATCATGAATTATATTTTCCTCTATCAATTATTCCGGCCCCGCGGTGATATAGATGAAATAGCCTTTACAATGATTAAAAACAAATGCCGTGCTAGAAGTTCCCAATTGATAGTTAATTTCAAGTTCAAGAACACAAAGATAAAGATGTTCTTACCCACAAATAGACAAACCAAAAACAGTGCACCGTGCTTCCTCGCAGTCATCTCTGTTTTTGACGATGGAGCCTGTGAGCAGTCTCATGCCTTTGTATTTACAATAAAACACATCAGTTCCAAACGCTGTATTTTGCAACAGAATAAATACATAATAAATGCATGCGTTGCCACAAGCTTAATATTTATTTGTCCTTCCAGTTTCCATCGGTCAACATGCAAATACATACAATAATACTGGAATTTGGATCTACATGCAAGTGCTGTATTTTGCAACAGAACAAATACGTGATAAATGAACTGCTTTGCTATACTAAATATGTATCCTTCTATATCTTTTCCATTGACCATCAAATACTATAATATTCCGTATAGCTCTTTAATAAATACATTATTATGCGAAAACCAACCAGTCTACTAACAATTATATTATCTTATTATATTTCATCCTACGCCATGGACGTAGGTCCATAAAACAATTTTTGCCGAAGTTGATTTTAACTGTTATGGAGACACAATACCTTCAGCATTGATTGTCCTAGTAACTGAAATTAACTTTAGCTAAAATCCTTCTGGGGAACAGGTGCCTGGATTTCCTCAATTTTAATTTTCCAAATATGGTCAGGTATATTGTTAAGAAATGAGAATTCTATTCTTCAACTTGTTTTGTGGTACAGAAACGTACATGTATCTGAAAAACAGATGAAAATGACTAACATATGTCTTTAGAAATCAAAGTTATATATTAGACGACTGTGCATTAAAAAAACTGCAACTCTGATATACAAAAATGTTGAAAGTTAAAGATAACGTTTTTGAGTGGCTTTACATTTTGCGTAAGGTTTCAACTTTACTCTATATTGTCTGGTTTTAAGCATATCTTTCTAAAAAAAATTTAAACATAATAAAAAATGTAACGTTCTTGTGAATGCACAAACAGTGCAGTTCAATCTTTGTCTGCAGCATTGGATTTTAAAATATATGTTTTATTTTAAGATTGACTATTATATTTAATAACCACACTGTTCTTCTGAAGGAGACAAAACAGAAGGATGCCGAACAAGGACATGTGTTTAACCGTCAGATTGTAGCCTTTGTGTATATGTTTTATTTCACTTGGTCACCACTGCAAGCGATTTGATACCAAACCCCAAAATTCAATACTGATTCAATATAAAAGTTTATCCATCATTTATTAAAAACACATCAGGGCTAGATGTCTTGTTGTCATTAATAACGAAGTAAATTATGTTACATCTCATTTGCCGAAGTCTAATATTTGAAAATCGTGTTAAAATGAAAAAAATAATTCATCAGAAAAAACTCAGTACAGAATGAACAACACATGTAACTGTGGAAAACATTGACAACTTTAACTTCGGCCTATATTAATTCGGGTTCAAACAAGGATACGCATAGATTGTTTATTAGATAAACTTAAGCATAATTATAAGTTACCAATTATTGCCCAGGTTTATCTTAGAGTTTAAACAGCAGGTAATAAATATGGCCAAAAATAAGTTTTACTTCTGAATAAACTAACCTGTCTTTTCCACCCGGACTTGCTCCGAAGAACACGATCCGTGTACTTCTCCCAAACATAGCAATAACAGTACGACTACCCAGAGGTGGGAATCTTTACACAGCATATTCAGATTTTTCGTAACAAAATATAACGATTATGATACTGTTGGCTGGCTTGATATCAGGGAACTATCAATTCAGACGAGTTCTTATTTGGGCATATAAAAAATTATTTCTGAAGAACTCCTTTGTTAAAACTTTAGACGATAAGAAAATTGCCTAAAGACATTGAACAAACCTCAAAGCAGGATTCATGACAGTAAATTTATTGTTATTGCGTTATCAGGCCTTTAGGCATTGACCCTGTTAGAATAGTTTGCTGCCTTAACAATTGTTATGCCTTGAGCATGTATAATTAATACGGTTTATGGTTTTCGACGAATAGAAAGATTAGCTTTGCTCCAATGTATTTTTAATGGATAAACGTTTTGCCATATCCGTGTTTTACGTTTAGTTTTGCCAGGGGGTGAAGCATTGAAAACCAGTGTCTTTCTATTTCCACGTATAAAAAAGTTAAAGGGATAGGCTCCTCAAAAATACATTTAGCTTTAATGATAAAGTTCTCCAATGTGTTTTAAAATATATATTTAAAACTTTTTCTGTGATTTTTCTGTAAGGAGCAAAGTCACTATCAAAAATACAAAATTATGGAGGTCAATTATCACCATGTTCATTTGACTATTTTGCATCCAACAAAATGCTTTAAATTAATCTGTATACAACCCTGACAAAACATTTTATGCCCG
>JAUELC010258348.1:0-10374 GCA_031471745.1 Cryptochiton stelleri | reverse complement strand
CGTTGGGAATATCACGCCTATTTCAACAGATTCATGTGCGGAAGAAGTGGGATGTTAATGTGATGTTCCGAACTTAAACTTTCCTTCCTAGAGCATTGGTCATTTATATAAAACATTTCCCCAGGGTATGGACTGTTCGTCAATGTTGGATTATCACGATTGTGCGTATTTTTCACGTTGGCATCTAAAATGTCTAACTTGAAGAACTAACCCTGTTCAAACCTGTTTATGCAGTAAAGCTGCGTCTCAGTCTTCGTGAGAAATGCATTAAAGACATAAAGTATACTGTCTTGACCTAATTTTCGCCCGTCTGTATTACTTCAAAGCGATAGGCTTTAACCATGTTAATCTGAATAAAACTAATAAAATATTAATTTTCCGCGGTTTCCGCTGGGTGAACATTTTTGTGTTTTTTTACTCTGAGTTTTGGAGCCCTTGAAATGGCAGGTAAATAATTTAAGTTAAAGTCGCCATGTTCCTGCCGGCAAGATTATTGTGGCGAGAAGTGTGTGACGTTAGTAGGACTTGTAACTCTTCTCTCCCGGGAAGTACAAACATATATCATATGGGGATTCACTACGAACACTAGAATAAATCATGTCAATACGCATTCGTTTTCTAATATGGATCCTCCATGTATGGACTATGCTGGGCATATTTATAACATTCAAGGTTAACTTTGCACTATCATACCAAGAGAGTTTAATTTTTTAGTTCGATTTTCAAGTTCAGATCAAAGTTTTAGAACTAACTCTACCATGTACAATTCTTTCACATGCGTCACACAGTGTTTATGTTGACATATACATGAATTTACGAAATAAACAACCAATTATTTGTTCAGGCGAATCTACGTGGATTCGCATTAAGACATAGGCCTACCCGGTGAACGTTTGCGCAAATGGATTCGCTAATGATTAATTCGCATCGAAATTCAGTCCGTGCTGTTTTGTTAATTTCGACATTTCTCCGTCGGACATAGGCTATGCTGAACTTTAGCCATTTAATCGTCTGAAAACATCCAGGAACGAATTGTCCAGAGCACAGTCTGGACATTCTGTTTGTAGTGAAGTTTCTTTGTATATCATTCTTTACGCATTTTTGTTTAAATCTATGACCGTTTTATTGGAAATCTATGCGGTAATGTAAGTTCCTCTGGCAGCGTTTTGTCAGGATTAGATGTAAAATCCAAAGACCTCACACGGACGGATTTTGATTCCTCGTTGACGATTGTTACAAAAATATCTTTAAAATTCTACCAAAACGTTTATTAACACTCTCAAGTAAGCATATCTATATAGCGTATATGTAGACCCTACAGTTCACAAATCACCGGCCCACCTTACGTCACATGGAAATCCCCGAAATTTGGGAGGTTTCTTCAAAGAGAAAACGGCAAGATGCCTGCGTTTAAATAAATTTTGGGGAAAGATATATATTGTTAACTTTAAAAAATTATTTAAAAACGAAAAAAAATGGAAAAGAATTCAAAGAACATATGTGTTTAATAGGTTAGAAAGCAAATAATTTATATTTTCTTATGTCTTAAATGTAGGATTGAATTCATGAGGTTTTTATTATTGCTAAGGAGTAGATATTATTGCAGTGTAACACAATCACCTTTATTCGCTTTTTTGATTTCTGTAGAGGGCAAACATTTATTTCGGGGTAGTGCGTGCCAAACCATTTTTGTTCGTTTGTTTATTTTTTTGAAGACATTATACATTATATAGTGAAAACTGTCATTTAATGAAACTATGGCACAAGGGAGACAACTAGATTACATATCGATATTTCAACACAGTTGTCCTTCTTGGAGTATCTTGTGGAATATAATATAGAGTGGTAAATCCAATAACAAAAGCTCTTTGACTTTGTTGAATAATTTCTTTCATGCAGAGATTTCTACGTAAACTGAGCGTTAATATATTTTATCGTATGTCAGATAACTGATCTATTGGCCTATCTGTGACATAGCTTATTATGTTTGACAATAACGCGATAAACCGGAAAAAGGGACACACTCGAGGGATGAAATGACAACTGAGCAATTGGTTTTATGTATGAAAGTTCGGTGTTTTCTATCACTACTGCTGGGATGCAATAATTCTTTAGTAACTCATCTCGCTAAGTGTCCATTGAACCTTCAATGGAGGTGTCTGATCCTAATAAATAGACACCGTGAAATATTTGCTGACGTCTATATGAACACATGCTGCTTAGAACCGTTGGGAATATCGCGCCTATTTCATCATATTCATGTGCGGAAGAAGTGGGATGTTAATGTGATGTTCCGAACGTAAACTTTCCTTCCTAGAGCATTGATCATTCCGATAAAACATTTCCCCAGGGCATGCACTGTTGGATTATCATGACTGTGTGTATTTTTCTCGTAGGCATCTAACATCTGTAACATTAAGAACTAGCAAAGCTCAAGCAAGCCTCGATATGCACTAAAGCTGTGTCGCGTGAGAAATGCATTAACGTCATAAAGTATATTGTCTTCTTGCTATTATACACTATAGATTTTGGTTGACAGGAGTACTGACGCGTGTATAGGTTTTAGGTTATTTAAATTAGTGGTGGTGCAGAAAAAAACTGTATTGTAGCGCTAGTCAGCGTACATATCCTTTCAATGGATTTGAGCAATTACACATAACTCGAGTGAAAAGGAAAAATAACGATAACGGTAAAACCGTTAACAAACGTGCATGTCAATTGTCTAGTTCGTCTCTAATTTCTACCTCGGTTTAAATAATTGAACCGTAAGTAGTTTTGTCTAAGCACTACCATTGTGTGTTAAGGGAGGAGATTATACTGGAACCATCAAACGCTGATTTGAGTGATGTCCGTGGATTCACGGTGAAATGTGACCAGAAGCGATACTAATAAAATATAAGCCGATGTCTACAGAGCAACATTATACTATTTTGTGAAAGTCAAATACTATTAGACAGGAAAATTTTTCAAAGTAAATTCACAAAATTTAAACCAATTGCAGTAAATGAATACCGTCTTCATTGCAGACATGTGGTTTTGAATTCAGTATATGTCGTTTCAACAAATGTTTTAAACAAATATAGTATCTCAGACTATAATTGGCTATCGGTTGATAAAACCTTGACCACAGTTAAATCAGGTGACCTTAAAGATTGTTTGTTTAATTCGGGCCATTTCACTCATAAGACGGCATGCCAGTGCAATAGATCGCGGAAAGCATACTCGACACCATTGGCACCATACAATGACAAAATACAAGACAAGCACAGGAAGAAAAGTAAGGTATAGAGATACACAGTGTGGCATTTAAAAGTGCAAAACACCACTACAAATCAGCTTCAAGCTGCCCCTTAACTCAGAGAGCGCCATAATACCGTAAGCTCCCACAAACCACCGACGAAGCTTTAAAAGAAGTAGATGTAACTTACATAGGGCCTACTCCACTCATTTCACCGTATATATTTATTAGCTGTTTAGCATTGTGTTATTCTCTGAGACTTTAAAGATATACGCGCTTTGAAAATTTCCTTAAATGTACAACTGGATAAAACATTAAGTAAGACACGTGCAATAAATAAGCATACAGCAAACAATAATCTCATTGACATTCCTCACAACATCAGGAATAGTGTGTGGAATATTGTCTGATAGGAAACATCCATAACACCCGCTGGTTTCATCAGATTTCATCAAATCTAAACTGAAAAAATTCGCTGGGATTAATTGATTAGTGTTTCCCACCACATTCAGTGATATATCAGCTACGTTAAGGTGTGAACAGACGTACAGCTCGAACCGAAGATGGACATAGGGAGATATATTTTCTTCAATTTCCAAAGCCCAAATATCCCTCTTTCACTGAAGGTTTTTTTCTTTCTGGCACTATCTTGTGGAAAATACTATACAGTCTTACATGTAATAACCAAAGCTATTTGACAGTATAACTTCAATGCTTCTTTCATGCAGAGTTTTCAAAGACAAACCGAATTTATGTATATATATAATATGTCATATAACAAATACCTAGGAATTAAGGGACAACTATGGGATAATCTTCTCGAGACAAGGTGAGTCCCGACGTGAAACCCTATTCCTACCTTGTCACGCTTGCGCCTAGTCCTTTTTAAAGGCCTACGACTATTGATATTATTTTATCATTTGGATATTTGCTAGACGTCGGAGTCCTTTCCTTCCATTCACATTGCAGAGGACAATGTCCGAAATGTTCTGGTCGGAAAAATCAGCAAACGTTTTAAAGAACAAATTGATCGATTTACTCACTTTTAACAGTCAGTCTTTGAAGAAATATGATAAATGAATCATCCGCCTCCCAAAAAAGTTTCTTCTAAGGTAAATTTCACAAAGTTATGAGTCAAGTTGCGAGGAACAACCCCTCCTAGTTCGAGTAATCGGCAATACAAGCTCGCACCTGGTCATGATGCCATATATCCCTCGTCAAATAGCCCAAACAGTGAACGAAATTAAAGTTTTATTTAACGAAGTGATGCGGAAATTTAATATCACCGCTCTAACACATATTCAAAAATAAGCATAATTTGAGTCATTGCTTAAAGAGAAGGACGTCTTTCTCTGTTGTTAATCATGATATTCCGGCAGAGGCGATACACTATATGAAAAGTGGTACATGCATTTGATTGGTGATTTGAGTGATCAGAGTAAAATAGAGATACTGCATAGCTCTATCTTACTTTGATCACTCTCTGACCGCCGAAAGGCACTAAGCGCGGCAAGGGATGCCTTTTCTCGGGAAAATGTAGGATAGCTTGCTAAGGGGTCCTTTACACGAGGTTGGCTACTAGTCGATATCCAAATAAAGTTGTCGAAAAATCCATCTCGAAATCTGTAAACCCAACTAGTAGGGCCCCTCGCCCGTTTTAATCACTCTTCCTTGTATTGGTGACACCAGCTCAAAATAAAAAGACTTAAAAACAGTGCCAACATAGACTGTGGCAACCGGCCCCGCCTCCTATCCTGTGTACTAAATGTCATGTTCATGTAATAAACAATATATCGGATAAACTTGTCGCCCTCTTAATAAAAGGATCAATTAACACAAAACCTCCACAGAGCAGTCAGAGTCTAAAGCAGCTCTATCGGATCACATACAGTCTAATCCAAGACATACCATTGGCTGGGACAATATTAAAACTATAAATGTAAATTTACCCAATCTGACAACAAAAAAGCTCATGGAAGCCATCCAAATTTGTAGATTAAAACCTGAATTAAATAGAGACATGGGCTTCTATATGCCCTCTGCTTATGATGACTTAATACAATCTGCATCTCGTTAACCGCCCCACCTCCTATCCTTTGTTAGCTATAGTATCAACACACAGTGTTATGATACCTTAGTTTTTTTTACCCTTAATAATTTGTTAGACACCCGTATAACCATCATGGCTTTGTTAACTTATGATTGTATGTTTTCTATTTTCCTTACAACAATCCATGTATTTGTTTAAATCTGCTTCTCCATCCTGTATACTTTAAGCCGTCCAAGCCAATTAATCTTTGTTTTCACACCTGTTGTGCACTCATTTGTATATATATAGATATCATTCATGAATTATGTTCATTAGCTTGTTAAAAGGGCAAGCATCTGCACTGAAACGTTGCTCGTTAATAAATCCCGAAGTTGTAAATCCATAAAAAGTCTTGTTAATTTACCAATTAATAAATCAATCAATATTTTGTTGGACAATATCGCAATGAACCAGAAAACGGAACACACAACCAATGGATGTGTTGAAATAGTTTTATTTTGAAAGGTCGGTGTGTTCATCAGTACTGTTGGTATGAAATAACCCTATGGTAACCTTTACTCATGTCTGTAAGTGATAATTAAACCCTAAATGAATGATATGTTGTCCCCAGAAATAGAAATGAACTCACTATACAAACGTCAATAAGAAAACCGATAAAACCTCTCCCGGGTTGTCGAATCTTTGACACCGTGAAATATTTCTTGACATCCTAGAGAATCTGTCAGACTATATGAACACTGGCTTCAATCAGTTACCGGGATGAATACCGTGACTATCTCCACAGATTTATTAGACTTATTTATATAGTACAAGTAACCACATAAGAGTTATTCTTTTATAAGTATTATATATTTTGACGTACTTTTATTCACAATACATTATGCATTAACTTAGCCAATTTACTCATTTGGAGCTGATATCGTAATGAATTACATATAAATTTGAATAGTGACTGCTCACTCTCGAATATCGAACTACAGCCTACGAACTGCACGCAAATAAATCAAGCATAAAGTATGTCAATTCGCAATTGTCATGTCTGTGTTCAATTTGTTGTCGTTGCTGTATGTGCAAGAAGGTTATATAACCTATTCCAAACATGTGTGTATTCATACCCTGTCTGCGGTCAGATTGTGCCATTTAAAAGACTGATATATGGTGCATTGGGCTAACCAATGAGGAGGAGTTAAGCGGTAGAATTACTGGGTTGGAAGCAACGTAACCTGTGACCAGAATGATCCGATATTCTATATCCTCTGGGGATTAACTTTAATTATAGGGTTTGGTTTTCTAGAATCTCATCTGGAATACATAATAAAGATGCCAATGTTATATCGTCTATCCCGTGGAAAGAGGCCAATATTAAAACGGGCTCTGGTATTAGTGCTGTTGTTAAGATTCTTTTAGAACTTTAAATCATTTGAGAGTCTGGGAGATATTCGACCTCACTCCGATATGCAATGGGTCTGCCATACATTTGCATATGTGAACATTTGTTGAGGCTCAGAGATACACATCTTCTGGAGAGAAGGTAAGTCCCGACGTGAAACGGTGTGCCTCCCCTTGTCACAGTTGAACCATATTTCTGGTCAAATAGGGAGATAACTCTTCTGACTAAAGTTATCGGCAAGACAAAGGTCGAGGGTTAGATGGTGTGATATCCCTCTGCATATAGCCCGCACAGCGAGAGACTATGCGAAAGACATGACACTTTTATTTAACCAGGCAGAAATTTAATACCATCGCTCAATCGAGAATGAGCATAATGGGAGCCACTAATCGAAAAGAAGGATGTTTCTCTTCGCTGTTTATCACTGTATTCCGGCAGAGGTGATACACTGTTTGAAAAGTGGTACATGATATTAATTGGTCTTTTCGTTTTCGCTACTTTACGTTGATCTCTATCTGACCTCCGAAACTGGCTAAGCGTGGCAAGGGTGATTGCAAACTTTGTGGCGACATTAGCCTTCAACCGGGAAGATGCGAGATGCACTGATTCGATGCTCTACGTATGTTAACCGTTAACACTCCAAAATACGTTCTTCAGGGCCATGGACTTGTTCACAGCGAGGAATAATGGATGACTTCAGATAGATCAGAAACACCTTCTTCCGTCCATTAAAACACTTGTCACACTAAAAATGAATACAGTATAAAAACAAAATTGGGAAAAGAAAGCAATTGTATTTTTATGAAATATGATATATCGATACCACAACGATAAAAGTTGAAACGATAAAAGTAGTGGACCGGTTTTCGATTTTCTCTTTTTGAAGTGACTAGTTGTGGATAATATTTAACGGGAATAATATGTCAAGAAATGTATCATCCCGAGCTATTTCACCTGATCAAGACTTTTACCCATCTTCGGTCCGTCTGTAAAGCAATCAGTTTTCCTCCCTTTTTTAGTTACAGATCAATTTGAGTTTTGTTTTGTTAATTTTTTTGCAAATGTTAGTGCTATTCGAACACCTTTTTTCTTAACGCCTCATTGGCTTCATCTGGTTTTTTGTATGATACAGCTTTTTATGAAGACTTAAATATTTAGTTTGAGATTCACGCAGTTTTGTCCTTTTTGTTGCATAGGTCACATATTTGCCGCAATTTTGTCAAAAGACAACACCACGGTAGGGGACTACTGTATTGCACTCAATACTGGGCCTTGTTTTACTTGTCTTATAATTCTACCATGTGTTTAATCACATCTCAGACGTATATTATAACCTACTCCCTAGCTAATGGAAACACGTATTTATTTATGTTATGGACTTTTCCAATAATTAACATGCTCTATTTCTTAGACCACATGAATATTGAAAAGCCTCCTTGGCTTGGCGTTAGACTATAGTATTCGCTTCCACGTCGTCTAATTCAATACTCCTTAGAAAGCTTAAACCTGAAACCAGTCACTCTCTCTGTTAGGCCGCGCTGGGAACAATAATGAGCTAGTATATCGTACCGATTCAGGTATAGCCTCCATAAACCAACACACTCCAGTTCCGAGTCATGGTATAAGATCACGACCGTCCGTACTCATTTGGAGATGTTTTAAAGTGCTTAATTTAGAATAAAAGCAACAGTTTTAAGTCGAATCTAAGCGCAGTTTTAAGTTCTTAGTTCACATCTCGTTCAGTATCGACTTAACTCCGCGTTCACCTTGTTAGATTGTGGTTTATTGATCTTATTTCGGAAGAAGCGGGGTGTTAATGTGATATCCCGAACTTAAACTTTCCTCCCTAGAGCATTGGTCTATTAGGTTAAACATTTCCCCAAGAGCATCGGTCTATTAGATTAGCAAGATTGAGTGTCTTTTTCTCGACCACATCTCCACTCTCTAACATCAAGATTTAAACCAGCTGAAGCGAAATCTGTGTCGACTCTAAGCCCTCGCGAGAAGTATATTGTTAAAGGCATAAAGTATTTGTCTTACTTACATTATAGGGCCTACACTTAGTTCACAGAAGTTTGATGAAATGTATTTTGATCAATCTGCTAGAACATATAAACTTTTTTGTTGCAACGGTTGATGCATCCGCTGTACCGATATTGGTGGGTTAAATGTCATTTCATGGCGCTGTTTGGCTTCAAAATAAGGCGTTTTTGTTGTTGGTGACGTGGCATCAAAACGCTGTATTAAAGCGCTAGTCAGCACATATTTCTTTAATGGATGTGGACAATTACATATAAAACACGTGAAAAGGATACAATAGTGATATCTGTTGACTAACGTGCATATCAATTTTCTAGTTCGTCTATGATTTTTTCAACGGTTTAATTAAATCAACCTTAAGTAAAAATGTCCAATGAAGGAAATTAGCAAAATGCTTGAGTCAGGCGAATTTTAAGCAACAAGTCTGTTAAATTTTTCATCGAATGTGATTAATGTATTCGAATGATGTCTTCACATTTTGAATATAAGTTGATGTGAAAACATTAACTCATTCCATCGTCCATAGCTAGTCCAATTATAAAAGGGGGAGAAATGTTTTAGTTTTATTGAAGTTATATATTTTATATGGGGATAAATTTAATTGGTTGGTTTCACCATCGACGTAAGAACAAAACGTCGACAATCTTGTTGAAGAAAACCCTTTGACGATACTAACAATTTAAGATAATAAGACAAAGATATAGATGCATTCTTTATTTAAATTCGGTTTTACAATAAAAAAAACAACAAAAAAACAGCAAAACAATTAAAGCAAACAAACGTTAGTTCACAATTTGTTGGTGCGACCGACAAAAAACTAGACAATGTTAATTATGACATCAGCATACCGTTAGATGTGGACTCTGTATGAACACTCAGGAAATGAGCCAGAAGATTTTTTTAACAATTTTATATCATATTTTTAACTCAGCATTACAGACCGGAGTCATACACAAAGTGGCTCTTTGTTCCTGTTAATCGTGTCAGGATACACTTTCCATTTCCACTGATGATTTCACTGGTACATTCAGAGTTACCTTGATGTATCCTTTGTTAAATCTGGTCACGGGCAATGGCTACTGTTAAAAGCTCTTCTACCATTGCGAGTTATTGAAGGCCAGAATATTAGAGCTATCAAAGACTGATTAAACGGCGTTCATGGATCCATTTGCAATGTTGAACACACCTAATATATTTTTTTATAAATGAAGAGAGAAAAATGGGCTTGCCTCCACGGGGATTCGAACCGGGGACCTTTGGGTTGCAGGCCTAACACTTTACCGACTGAGCTACCTAATATAAACGTAGTAAAATTTAATTAGAAACATTACTAATAAAATAGAAGCCGGCGTTTACAGGGCAGCAGTATACTATTTGGCGAAAGTCAAAAACTATTAAACAGACTCGGTCTTTTCAGGGAAACACCGCCGCCAGGAAGATCATGGCTGACTCATTTCACAGGGAAACAATTCCGTCAGGAAGGTCAAGGCTAACTCATTTCACAGGGAAACACATGCCGTCAGGAAGGTCATGATTCGCTCATTTCACAGGGAAACACTGCCGTCAGGAAGGTCAAGGCTGAATCATTTCACAGGGAAACACATGCCGTCAGGAAGGTCATGACTCGCTCATTTCACAGGGAAACACTGCCGTCAG
>JAUELC010258247.1:0-10374 GCA_031471745.1 Cryptochiton stelleri | reverse complement strand
ACCAGACAGTTCGGCCTGAATCACTAACAATGTCATTATTAACATATAAATTGTAATGATAGAAAGTAGACCTGCAATAAGAAAAAAGATTTTCGCAAACAATAAGCATTACGAAAGAGACAAATCGGCATTAAAATGCCTTAATAATTCTTTATTTGTTTCATAGTAAAATGATACATTTGTTTGTACTTGTTTGGATCTGTATGTAGATTCGTTGAGATTAGAACAGTTTGATTTTGTATTTCAGATGTATTTAAAATGGAGTTAATTGAGATTTTACTGTTGTATATTTTCAAACTGTGGTCTTGCACATATGCAATCATGATGAGAATTTCTGCGATTCAATAAAAGTCTTACGTAGCCAGCTTCTAATATCGGAGTTTGTCACTTGGCTAAATGTTTTTACCTGACATAGGTTTATCCACCGTTCAAACTGAGGGCATCAATTTTTACCTCAGCGAATAGATATGAAACGAATTATTTACAAACAAATTTCCTTTCTATTTTCTTTCGCAAGGGAACTTTTACATTATATATAGATTATCAAGGGAGGTCTTAAGAAGCCTGTTAACTACGTCTGCTTAATTGGTTGACTCTTTTACTGTAAACACACCGTAAATATCCTATGTAAGTATATAATTCACAGAGAGACGCAAGGTTTCTCATTAGCGAAACACATCATTATCAAAAAAATCGTTTATGTTGACTGTGCGAACAAATTATTTCAACGTTATACACCTGTGGTCCTGAGCCACGTTTTACCATATGACTTTTCGTTTAGTGTATTGATGGATACTATAGAAACTAAATTAACCTAAGAGTTCATTAGCCAACACTGTTTTAATATCTCTAGCACCAACAGATCGCTTACACTCCTGGTTCGCGTAATTAGTTCGCCAACTCAGAACTTTTTTTAAAAATTATTTATTAACAGGCTATTCGGAATATATTAGGATACTTATGGAGCAAGTGAAGACCAGACGATATAGACCGTTTACTGAGAGAGGAGTTCATGTCAAACCACCACCTAATCGTTTTCCGTCGCTCGATTTGTTTATATAACAGGAATTTTAGCTCATCCGTTTTGTGTCATGGCGGATTAATTGATGCTCCCACAGAGGTTGTATTTCAACACCCCAAGTCCATATCTCATCATACTTTAACTGATTTTCAGCCGCTGAAAGTTTGTGTAAGAAGCTGTCTTTAAATAGCGGGCAGTCATTATTATTTATAGCCCGATAGTGTATTCGGTTACACTGGCTTGTACCTAGGAGCGTTTATGTTATGTAAACGTATCGAAAAGCCACCCTGGTTTTAGCCTCCCTTCCAAAAAATGTGGACTCGGTGATGCATCATAGGTAAACTTACGCTACTAGGGAAGATGTAGTACAAATCTGTAGTTCTTCTGTCCCCGCATTATCAAGAAAGGCTACATGTCTCTGCAGCTAACTGGCTTGGTGCAGCCTCACCTGAGTATATCAGCACCGGAATATATCAGAAACCAGAGTATACAGTAAGGCATAAGGTAACCAGCTTCCATATCTACCTGTGTTGTGGCAATATGCATTGACTATTCCGACATCCTGTCAAAACCAACCAATTATTTCGGTCTTATGCCGACCCCGTATATGTTATGTTCCTGTACATTTCAGGATCGATCGTCTGTGTGTTACATGATCTGTTTATAGCAGACACGTTTTCGCTTAAACTTTTCATATTTTAGCAATGTCTCAACAAATATGTATTTATTTGAGTGGTGTTATTCTAACATAAAAAACTTCCCGAATACAAAAGTTCATAGCTCTCTTGAGATTTGATGTTGTTACAAAGTTTCATGTGCCAGTCATCACGACATTCCAAAATGGAGGTAAACCAGTAATTTACGCTAAGCAAATAAAACCAGGCGCTTTATGTAACAATTTGACTTATTTTCACGGCCTCGTGGGAGCGACTTTCTTCAGTCAGTAGATAACTAATCCAGACCCAAAATACCTTTTAATGTTTTTTACGAGCTAAAATTACTTTTATACTCTGAGAAAACTTTTAGGAATTTTATTATTCCCAAACCGTAGATCTTAGTGCACGAACTTGCTGTCTGCTTTAATCTGATGCTTCATCTTCAATGTTAAACTTGATTGATATCCACTCTGTGCGAACTCTTTGTTAGCTGGTAAGTTTGGGAGGTAGTGGGTAGATCTACCTTCCAGTCATTATGTACAATCAGAAATACTGTTACATAATGTTTCTTTTCCGTCAAAAGAGAACGACCGTTATGAAAATACCAGTGACATGATTAAAAAACAATTATGTGTATTATTATTTAATATTATAATATCATATACAATAATTATATGAATTCATGCGCATTGCATCAGGCTGTCTCCCGCGTAACCAATGCAACAGGTATACTAGACAGCTAATCTTCGTCAACCTAAAAGGTTATCGTTCTTCAAGTATTTTCTTCACGCATTTACTTACCATCTGTTTATGTGCAATTTTAAGATTGACGCACTCCGTCCCCAAATAGCCTTTGGATTGATGGAGGTTAACAACTGTTTTCTTCAAGTGTTAGCTTTTACAGTAGATTGACCCATGCGTTTATGAACAATTCCTTTACTGCATCACCCCGCACATCACCCCACACAAACTCTTAACTTTTCCCCACCTGGTAGCATTTTTTAGCTGATGAAGCAATTATCTTTCACACTGAGAGAGTGTGGGTTTTGCATCCTATCCTACTCAGCATAAAACGCAACAGTCGTTCAGTTACTGGAAATAAATTATTAACAGGTTTATTTTTTCGAAGAACTTAACAACAGATTGTTTCGACATAATATTAAACTAACTATGTACAATATTATATTATTACACACATATCCGATTTGTTTGTAATACCTTTCATCAATGGTCATTTGAATACCTACTAATAAAATAAACAAACTTCATCACAGATGGCGTTCTTTCACGGATAGTCTACAATCGGTTTGGAGTCGATATAATGCATCGTTCGTGACAAGGTCCACGTTACTCAAATGATGATCGATCACTAATAGCATATTAAAGCACAGAAGCCATTGTAAATATACGTTCAACATGGCGGTAAATCATCTGGTACAGGATTAAATTAAGTATCACTTTGAGCAACCGACCTCAAGACATCTGGAGTTGTATGACCAGCGCCACTTTTTGTCGGATTCAAATATAAACGTGGTTGATGTCCCTTTCCTAAAATTGGAGAGCTTGACATTATGTTACACCTAACCCAAACAACTTCATTTGGAATACCTTTAAGATATGTGTTGCCAAATAACATCTCAGTTTCAGGAATCCGACTGTGCCGATTTCTTATACTAAATGGGCTTGCCAATTATTTAAATAATTAAGCAAGTGTTGCCTGACGGCTGCTGTTTTGTGTCATTCAACGATTGATTTGGGTCAACCATGCTGTGGCAAAACTCCAGTAGAGTTTATCGAGATTAAGATAAATTTATCTCCCTTTGACTGGGCACTGGTATAAGCAGAAGTCTATTAACTAGAAGTATACAACTCCCATTTAGGTAGTGTTCCCGGCATGACGTAGTACACAATTAATCTCGGCAGAGCACAGATTTTTGACTAACGAACGATGGAAAATATATATTTGTGACATCCGGTTATCCTAAAAGGCTGCACAGTAAAACTCATCTAGTATGACTTTACCACAACTGGTCAATGTACTGTTTTGATAACTATTATAATTTTGTAAAATAAATATCATTATAATCTATGTAAAATACATGAAAAAATACGTGGAATGGATTAAAAAAATGTCACTTCCTTCACAGGTTATGTTTTAATATTTCCCCGATTATGCAAATGTGTACCTTTTGATGACTGACCAAAATATAGGTCAGCCTTTTTTACCAATCAGCTCTAGCTGATGTCACAATGTAAATGACCCACCATTCCGCACTGAGAAAAAAGACAAGGATCTGAGATATGACGTCAATATCATTTGCTGGTCTACAACGACACCGGGGACACTACCTAAATGAGAGTTGCATACATCTAGTTAATAGACATCTGGTATAAGATATTAGCGGCAAATAGTCTTGCATCAAAATGCCTGGCACAAAAAACGATTTCATTGAAGCTCACTAGTTATCTCTCAAAATTGTTAAAGATGAGCTCAAAAGTATTTTTGTAATTTGAACACATATATGATTTAAACTGCCGTTGTAATTATCTTTTGTTATGGCTGCTTACTGTCAATCAGCGTTAAATCGCGATGAGACATTTTGCGTTTTGACAGAAACTAGTAGTATCCTCGGCTAAACCACCTTTTGTAGGCGGTCCTTAATGGGTGTTCTAAATGCATTCTGTCAACCATCCAAACTTCGAATTCTAATGGTGCTTGTCCATTGTTCCTGAAAATTATAAAACAAATATGTACATGAAGGTACCGGTACTTCAAAACATTTGAGTTCTGAATTGTCCGAAAAGCAGTTCTAAGGCAATCCCCGAATTTGCTTTAATCTATGTAAGTTTACAATGGTCTGCTTGTTGGTTTTACTCTCAAAAACTCATTATATTATATCAACTGCTTGAAGCTAGAAGGGCTCATCTGACATTTCCCTTATTTTGAAAAGAACACAATCAAATGTCTTTATTTGTAGGCCTAATGAACTTGCAGGTAAACCCTCTCAGTTTTGTGATATATTGAGTGTATTATTTTGACAAGCTATCCAATCTTCAAATATAATATTCTATGCCTTACTGACTGTTAGAATGTGTGGAAAAGCAATTTTAACTAAAATGCCAGATAACCCTTGCGGACTCAACGCACGGGATACACAAGTATATCTATATCAGTTAAACATACGACAATATGCTGGTTTTCTCATTAGCGAACACGAGGTACAATTAAATCATAACAGTTATGCTGCTACTGAAAACAAATTATTTAAGGATAAGACTTCAACGGTATAGACCTATGACCCTCAACGTGTAAATGTGACTTTTGGTTTATTTGGATGGTGGATTATACAGATTCCTATGCTGCGATGGCAAATAACAACAAGAAACACGAAGGGTACAAACGATAACAGATAGCTAAAGTTAACTTGCCGTACTAGCCCGTTGTCCTTTTTGTCAGTAGTCCGAAATTATTTTGTGTTTATTAATGAGCAGGCCATTCAGAGCATGTCTTCGTCTTTTTAGATCTCATAAAGACCGGAAACCCTTGACTGAGGTATAGTAAGGAGTCAGGTATTTTCAGATTCTCCATTGTTGTTTTTTTGTTTCAGCAACGATCAGCTGATTAACATGCTGATATAGGTTGTTTCAAAAGGTTAAAATCCAAATTTATCGTTTCTGATTCTCCTTAGTTTTTTACTAGCGACGATCAACCGATTGACATGCTCACACAGGTTGAATCTAAGGTTAAAACCCAACCTTATCGTTTCCGATTCACCCTTTTTTTTTCAGCGGAAATGTGTGAGGTGAAGCTGATTGATGATCTCGCAGAGGTTGCATCTCATCACCCCAAATTTATACTTAACTTGATAAGTTATAGTATTCAAATACCACTGACACTCCATGTAAGATGCTGACAGTGTTAACTGCGAAATATACATAATCGTTAACTTTACCATAATAAATTAACGTGCATTTACATGTAGCTTTATCAATAAACTTGTTAAGGAAAACCCGATTATTCCCATCCCTGAATATGCAAGAAACCAGAATCTATCTACAGTGACCAGCTTTAGTGATTCCATTTGTATCTGTGGCGTGGCCTTAAAAACCTGAGTATAGAAAAGTAAGGTAGCCTTGGTATTAAACGGTTCTGTTAAATTCCAAATAAGTTATGCTGACCAGCGTAAAAATTTGGGATTGGAACGTGACACATAACTCGTTATGTCAAAAGTAATTTTTGAAACTCCGTTGCGAAAATTTTGAATAATCTATTATTTACATTAGCTACAAAAATAGGTTTTGTCATTTTTTAAATTAAAATGCGGAACTGGTATCCATGTTTCTGTTGCACGGCGATTGTTTTAGTTTAGATAGTTACAAAATATCATTACGTCGACCCTACATGTACAATCTGTACACATCAACATAACCCCTTACACAATTATTTAGTTAGAGACTTTGTAAATTCGTTTTACTCGCAACATTCAAGTTCTGACACTCCTGGTACGATCTGACAGACAGCAGTAAACTGTTGACTCGGTTAATTGCCAGGCGATGATCTTAGACACATCGCGGCTGTTTCGATTTTCCTTCACTATTCCCTATCTTTCAAAACGTAAGTAAACAAATGAATCGTAAGAAAACTTGTTATTTTTGGGAGTTTTCTGGGTCATAAAGAAATATAGTCGTGACTGTGTAACAGAGATTCAAATAATAAAATACTTGCAAACGAGTGTGGAATTCACAGACAATATTACACGGCTGTGGAGTAAAAAGTCTGATAAGAAGGCGGTGTCGATTGTTTGTTTGTTTGTTGTTTAACGTCGTACTCAAAGGTATTCCACGTACTCACGACGGATTATCCACTTCTAACTCTGCCTTGCTAAATACGGTGAAAACCTGATAGGAAACATCATAAAAACCAGTACCCGTGATACCCGGAGTCACTTCGTGTTACTCCCTCATATACCTGTGGTTCACTGGGAGACTTGAACATGTGCGGTACATCGAAGGAGGATCAGCAGTCCAACAGGCTAATCATTGAGCTACGGTTTCCTCGAAATCGTGTTCACTAGTGTTTAGAGGCTATGTTCATTCATGCTCTTTTAAGAATTGTTCTAAAAGGACACATACCGTTAAGCATAAAATTACATTTAATTTTTTCAACTATATCCAAATCCACATACTCGTGGTTGTGTAAAATTCGTTACCTTATAAAACATAGTCAGTTGTTTTAATAAACAGCATATTTACACAGTGTTCCGTCTCATCTGTTTTTTATCTAGGCTACGTACGTACAGATCTTTCCCAATACAGTAATTAACAAACTAAATTGTGTATGGTGGTCAACATTTCCTCTACCTTTTGTTAAGCATCTAACGTGATTAAGTTGAAATGCAGCGTATGCTTAAAACATCATCCGAACACATGTCATCTCTTCACCTACACATGTGTAGAGACACCATGCGATATAGGGCTGGATGTCAATGTTATGACCCAATTTCATATGCTCGATTTTGATTGGCGACGTCCACCCGTCAATGCCCAATTAGCGACACACGGCAGTCCTGTGTATTTGCTTTGAATAATGATATTAAGAGTGTAGAATTGTTTCTCACAGTTGTCTATTTTTATTTCCTCCTCAATGGAGGTTGATAGAAGGTCGATCTGACAGAACGGGCTTTAACCGTGGACTCTAAGAATATCACCCGACAATTAACAGACAGGCTCTGAATTTCTCCTGTTTTTCCTCCCAGTAGCTTCTATAGATGGTTTAAAGGGGAAGAAAACATAAAAATGAAGCGAGTCGTCTGAGTAGAGAGACTGTAGGCCTACACAGCAGTTTCAAAAAATGCTGTCCTGAGTGTGTGGAATGCGTTTATAACCTTGTGAGAGCCAAATTAGTACATCAAAAGTATGGCGGACTTTTCATGCCATATTATTTGTGTCTCCGTAAGATTAAATATTGAATCAATACATAATCTCTAAAATCCTTCATTGTTATTTGTTGTAATAAATTGTCTAGCATTTTTATGGATATTTACTGAATATTTAATAATGTTATAGAGGTACCACCCATATGGCATGAAAAGTCCAACATACTTTTTCCAATTTGCCTCTAACACGATAATTGACGCTTTATGAGTACAGTCTCTCTACTCAGCCTCACTTTTATGTTTTCTTCGCCTTTAAGATAACACCACAATAGCTGCTGAGACCAATGACGGAAAACATCCCCGGGTAGTCCTAAGCAGTTTATTTTGACATTCACTTTGTGTTTAAAGCTCGAGTCTGATTTGAGCAATTAAATAAGATAAATACATATGAACAATGTTTTCCTTTCCAAAGCGGGTCGATATGACATTAAATGATTGCTTTATCAAACTGAGTCAGGTAGGCCTACATGTATATTTACAATTGATTTTCAAAAATCGTTTTACTAACTTGTTATTATCCATTACTGTTAGAAGACATGTTTGATCTTTGATTTCAGCATAAAACCATTTAGTTGTATCCAGAAAGAAAATATTGTTATCAATCGCTTGTGTTTTTTTATCCTATATTTTAACGCCTTGTTTGAATACAAAATGTGGTGGTGATTTAAATGGTCACACCGATGGATTCTAATATGACCAGAGGCTGACTGACGGAATGCGATCCATTGTTTTGCTGGCACAATAGAAAACGGTTCGCCTGGCTTGTGTTCTCCTCAACCAGTTAATGTCTGTCCCAGTCGTGGGCAGATTAAGTAAGACCGAACTGTATTGAGAAGAGACTGGCCGATGTGTCAAAATTAATACAAGGCTGGTTTTGGTCATTTCAGTCTTCATTGCTGAATTTAACCTGCTGTTGTCTGGAAGTGACGGTCAGGCAACAAAGTCAAGGTCATTGCCACTCTTAAAAGAAGACGAAAACAAAAAGCGAAATAAGCGTGAGTAGATAGACCACAAAGAGCAGTTTCAAAAAATGGTGTCCTGGTTGTAGGGAAATTTTTCATTTTCTTGTTAAAGCCAAATTTAGTACTGTTTCTGGGACCAGTGGTACGGTGGAGTATTTAGGCCATACGGATCCTCTCTCCATAACACTTGCTAAACACACTGCTCCAAAAAGAGAAGGACACTTATGGACTGACAAACTAATATTAAAAATGAATTTGGAGAATATTTTTTCAAATATAATTAATGATATAGAGACAAAAACAATGTGGTATGAAATATCCACCATACAACTGGTCCCGGAAACAGTACTTAATTCAGCTCTAACAAAGAAAATGAAAAATGTCCGCACTATCAGGACACCATTTTTTGAAACTGCTGTCTGTGGTCCATCTACTCAAACTCATTTTACTTTTTTTCTCCCCCTTTAAAATAGAACACACTTCAGTATAATGTTCCCATTAGGAATCTGGTTCAACTATGTCTCAAAACCACGATGTCTATCATGTGCATAGTCTGTGTACAGTCAGGTAAAACTCAATGGAAAACGGTGTTTTTAGTCATGTTTGCTCAAATACTTTCTGCTATCTTGTTACTCTCATTATTCAATCTTGTGAATAAACACTTTTGTAACAACCATAGCTTTGTTATATATTTGTTTTATTCTATCTTCAAGTTTACCATTTTTCTTATATAATGTCTCTAGATGTTAACCACATTTGCAGTTATTTGACTCAAGACTTGCGCGATATATATATAAAGTATAACAGTCTTAAAGTCACATGGGCGCCCACACTTTAGGTACGCCGAGTTATTACAGAATCATATGAGTTACATGTATAGATATTTTTCATAAGAAGTAAATATTAGAGAGGCTTTTCGTTAATTCCACCGTCAGCATTTTTAGGTTAAAGAAGACGAAAAATAAAATTAAAAAAATCTTATTCCAATTATAGGCCCTATTAAGTTGTAAACAAAACCACTTTTCATTTTTTGGTGCAATTCTTAGCTTTAGACTGAACTTAATTTAAATGTTGATACTGTAAGTAAAATGTATGGTGGAATTGTTGTGCCATATTGGGTTAAGTGATGTCACTGAACATCATAGACTTAAACATATATCAAAATGTCGTTTTATCTAGTACTTTAGTACTATTTCCGTTTTGCCAGTTTTGAATTCGGGCTGTTGTTATCTGCAATAAATAATGACATAAAATATGGCCTAAAAAGTCCACCAATCATTTTACTAACAGTATCTCAGTTTAAGTTGCATTTAGTGGTAAAGTAAAATAATACAAATACAAAATAAATAATAGTATTTTTGTGAACAATTTGATACTGTATATAATTTGAATACGACTTTATTTTTTTTTGTTTTCTTCCTGTTTAAGAAAAAATATAAAAATAAGAACAAAAACCCATGAAAATTAAAAATTCTGCCAGAATATTTTAAGGAGGATATGTCAATTTACTGTCAGATCTGAGGCTCTATAATATTTTTTATTTCAACGTATGTCTGTTTTAATTTATAAACAACTTCGTTAAATCGAGGCAAACGAAATTTGTTGACAAAAACAAAACAAAACTAAATTACAATCACTACATTTAATTTAAATGTACGAAGATATGGTTTTTGAATTACCTTTCTGTGAGCGAGCGAGACAAATACATTTATTACTTATTTATATATGGACGAAAGTCCTGTAAAGTCACGTTTCGTATAATGCTATGTCGTTCCACGGCCGTCTAGTCTTATATTTAA
>JAUELC010258136.1:0-10376 GCA_031471745.1 Cryptochiton stelleri | reverse complement strand
ATATTTAAGTTGTTAATAAGTCAAAAATTGTCGATGGCTCTTACTTCGTTTAATGCATTATTATGTTTTATAAATATCTGTCCTTGATAAGGGGCGTCTAAAATTTTCTTTAAAACCAAATATTGTATTTGAACCCCTCGTATCCCCTTTGTCTAACCTTATCACGCATTTCAAAATCCCGCCCTAAAATAATCTAGACCTAATGGTTAACTTTGATTGGTCACTAATGATATGTAGGCGTTACCTATAACTACCAACAGTCATCTTCGCTCTCATTGGTCATACAATATAAACATTCAAATAAACACATCATTACATTAATGTCTATAACTGATATTTATGCAGACGATTCAATCATATCGTTAGTGGGTCACACCCTACCGGAAGTCGAAGCTTCGCTGGATATGGACTGTAAGGCATTGTCAGATTGGAGTAGAGACAACCGCATGTGTCTAAATGTCGACAAAACAAAATGTATGGTTGTTACTACAAAACTAAAGCGATGTCAACTTGTATTGGATACACTAGCCATAAAATTAAATAATGCACAGATAGAAAACGTTAAAAACGAAAAAGTATTAGGTGTCACTGTTGGCAGTAACTTATCTTGATCCCGTCATATAAGTGTTGTAGCCAATGAAGTAAAAATATATTTTTTTTCTGTTGAGAAGAATTAAGAAATAATTACATTATTGTTATATTCTTCCAACCATCGACTATTGTAGTGTCTTATTAGGCTAAAAAAAATGTTACGAGATGTATTTTAGACGCATCTTTCGAATGTTCCTCAAAAGGCTTGTATGGCTTCCCTTTCCTTATAGGGTAGTTTACCAGGAACTTATCCAAGTATAGAAATGCCTGCACAGCAAAGTTCCACCAAACTATTTTACAAAAGTCTATCAAATTCACCAATGAAATTTAAGACCATCTTCACAACAAACTTTATATGTACCAAAATGTAGAACCAGTTTTATTAAACGGAGGTTTAAAATATCTGGTAGCGTTCATGTTGAACGATCTACCACATGAAATAAGATCAGCTAAATCTGTTAATTGCTTCAAAAGTTAAATGCTTTACTTATCTATTTTACAAATTCAAATCTAGCGGTGATTTTTATATATAACTTAATTCTATAGTTTAGTAAATTTGTGCGTGTGGAACTGCCTGTGTGTGTGTTGACTGGTATGCGTATTTTGAGTGAGCGCGTGCATTCCTTTTGCACAGATATATCAGTACACACGTTATATATCATTATTTCTTTACCTTAAGTTATTGTATTATGTATCCATGAATGTCTATTTACTGTTTTTCAATTACGTGTTCAATATCTGTGACAAATTATAAATTTATAAATATAGCTACTTAAGTAGCAATGCCGGGGTTCTGAGTATCTTTGATTGTCTTGTGGCAGAAATTAAAGAAAAGTATTTTGAAATAGGATGTGCTCGCTTGCTTTGTCATTTTTAAACTATTAATGTGTCTGATTGGTGCTTTTCGCCGTACTGAAGAGTATTTCACTTATACGACGGCTTTGTACTCCACCATTAATCGGTAACATGTTCACAACCAAAACACGAAGTGTTTTGCTGTGTTGGAAAGTTGATGTTCCTCCAATGCTTAGCAAAGACAGCATGCATGTAAGCTGGAAACCCAGTGGGCTTTGTTTGGCACGTAACTGTGACATCATTAATAAAAGTCTAGACAGAAAGATTATTGTTAAGCGGCCCATACACGATCAATAAGATTGACAATAATATTGTCAATTCACGATATTGACAATATAATTGATCGTTAGTGGGTGATATTGAAGCTGAAAATTTGATTGTGCAATATTCTGACGGAATCAAGTCTCGGTAGATATTTATTGAAGGTTATGCAATAATATTGAGATGTTGGTAGCACTCCGTTAGAGTATTGCACAATATTTCATTATTTAGCTGGTCGCCGGAGAGTGAACATGTCGTCGCAAGAGAGGACATAAGAAAGGCTTTTTATTCTTGAATGCATTGAGCTTTATTGGGAGCTACCAGCTCTTTGGAAAGTTAAATCAGACGAATATAGCAATCGCGGACAAAAAGATATAGCCTACGAAAAGCTCCTTGCTAAATATCAACAGAAGTTCCCTAATGCGACCAAAGAAGATGTAAAAAAAAAGTTCAATGCTCTTCCACCAACTTCAGGAAGGAACTGAAAAAAGTTCATGATTCTGATAAATCTGGAGACGGTACTGACGCACTGTATGAACCAACCCTTTGGTATTTCGATGCTATGCAATTTCTACAGGATCAAGAGACACCGTCGGTATCCAGGAACACCATTGGCGATGTGATAGACATAGAAGACATCGATACCCAAGCAGTAAGTGAACACAACAATTGAATAACATAGTTTATTGGACTGTGTTTATTGACAACAACGATTAAATCACAATTTACCTCCTGTAATGACTTAGCTCTGGGGAGCATTTAAATAAACAAAAGTTAAACGAATGAAAAATTAAAATGAACTGCTATGACTTTTATTCTTCTTCATAAAAATTTCCAGTTATCTCCCCTTACTAGGGGCATGCATGACAAAATTAAAGTTGCATTACCAAATTAAAATGATAAATTAAAGAATAATGCAATACAATTAACAATAACCATTTAACATAAATATTTGAAACCACAGGGATTATAACAATAACATAACATCCCCCAACAAAACCAAAAATTGGCTTATGGACAATTTTCCACATAATCGCTGGGGTTTCAAATAAGAACTGAAAAAAAAATTAGAATGAAAATGTGACAAAATTTCAATATCCATAATGCGTGCTAATTTCAATACACATAGCCATATAAAATGATAGTACTTTAGACTATTTAGAGTTACGCCAAATTCCGTGGTTATCAAACCTGAAAGTGATAGTAAACGATAAAATCAAGTATAGTTCATTTAAAAGAAATCTTCGAGCTCATTTCAAAACCGGTTTTAAAATTTAATTGCGATTTGTCTACACGGAATTATGGCCATTTGAAGTCAGACATTGTAAGGTGGACATTTCGGACCATATACCATAAATTCTGTAAAATATATTATTTTTTTAAATTACGAAGTCATTGAAATTCTCGTGCAAATTACACTAGACAAAGATTTAAAGATATAGCTGTTGCTCTGATCATTTAGGGGATATTTGACAATAAAATGCTTTATTTTCCAAAAATATGAAATATGGTGCACATTACCCACCTTACAGTGTCTGGCTCTACATGGCCATATCTCATTGTAGACAAATTACAGCAAAATTTCACAAACAGTTTGGGAATGAGGTTGAAGTGGCCTTTTCAACGAATCATACTTGATTTTAGCGTTTACTATCACTTTAACAGATATTTAACGAGACAATGACAGGATATATTTCGGAAATACATTTGGGAAAGAATTAACTCAACATATTGCAATACTTCAGATACCAATACTGCTTTTAAAGTACACACCAAATTCCGCGGTAATTCCTTCACACAGCTGTGTTTCAAGCCCCACTATCCATGTGATGTGTGACACTTTTCAAGAAATTCGATCTAGTTGCTACGGAACAACACCCTTGCTAGAGAAATAATTTTGAAATATGGTCCTTGTTAATTTAGCTTTAGCATTTGGGTTTCTACTGAAGGTAGTCTGCAATCCATGTAGTTCTCTCTGCGATGTGCGCCACTCCCCTTCATGAACCTCACAATCCTCGTCTTCCCAATCAACATTTCCATGGGTTATATACCTGGTTGATTTTCTTCTTAAAAAGTTATGTAAATAACAGCAGGCTAGGGTGACAACCTGTGCTTTCTCTGGCGATATCTGCATTTGTCTTTGGAAGACACCAAATCTCGAGGAAAGAATACCAAATGCATTTTGTACCACACGACGGGCACGGCTCAAACGATAATTGAAAATACGTTTTTCAACATCCAATTGACCATTCAATTCTCCACTGTATGGCTTCAACAGATTTTCACTCATTGCGAAGGCGTCACCCGCGAGAAAAACATATGGCAAGCTGAGTAAATCACTTTCATGTAGTTTCGCTGCTCCCGGTATCGCTAATTCATTTCCATTAAATTTCTTGCCGAAAACAGTATGGCCAATAACTCCCCCGTCAGAAACCCGTCCATTCACTCCAACATCGACCATCAAAAATGGATACTTAGCATTCACCACTGCCATAAAAACTATACTAAAAAACTTCTTATAGTTGTAATAGAATGATCCTGATCCAGGAGGTTTCTTTATTGCTACATGCTTTCCGTCAATGGCACCTATGCATTGGGGGAAGTTCCACTGTGCGTCAAAGTCTTGACTTACAAGGGACCATTCTTCTTGGGTTTGTGGTAGCTGAAACGTTAGAAATATAACATCAACATTTATTTTAATTGCAGGTGGGAGCGGTTACACATGTCCCCAAGGCAGCCGGTACTTCTGCCCCAAGTACGGCAACGAGTACAACAGACAGGAGAGACAACGTAACCACGAAAAGACAGAAAGTGAACCCAGAAGACAAACGAAATTAATTAATATCATTGGCTTGCAATCGTCTTCGTCAAACTGATGATGAAAACATTAACATGGCGAAGACTTGGGCTCATGAAGTATCACCAATGGACCCACAGCAACAATTGTTTGCAAAGAAAGCTATAAACGATATTCTGTTTGAGGGGCGGATGGGTTCTCTTAACCGGTTTTCTGTTCAGATCAACGCTCCTGTACAACCCACCAGATCGAGCACTCCATTTAGTTGTATAAGCAATGGGTCTTCCATTTCTAGTGACAGTGCGCCCATTAACATGAGTCATCATCTCACCACATATATAGAAGGTAGAAACGATCAAAATGACAGCCCACTTGCTCGGTTCTTTTCTAATTATCAACCATAAATAATGGGTCCGACGGCATTTGAGTACTTCTATTGTGCAATTTAGCTATTAAATGATTACTTCGAAACCAGCTACGGTTTTAACTTACAATTCGTTAATTGTTTTTACAATTACAACATTTTTTTTCATTTTCATTGTTGGAAAATATGTCGATTCTAATCGTCATATCCTCATCCCTATATCATGTAATGTAATTTAACGTAAATAATGTAATAAAAGACATAAGTTTGATAAAAATAAAAAATATCTTTCCTTTGTTTTTGCTTTGAGTAAAAAAAATTAATGAGTGGATAAAAATAAGTAATATTTAGTATTCTCACCTGTAAATACGACTTCAGGCATATTGTGATAGCTTCACAGGTTTCAATCACAATAAAGCCGATTGACTGTGGTGATATGGCACTGATGAATTTCAAATCTTCGAATGTATTTCCTGTAGCTAAATATCGCATTGTGATTGAGAGTCGTTCCATTACTGACATTGGTTCACGCATAACTGTTTCTTGCTTCTGAATGAAAGGAGTTAGTAATAGTAAAAGTTTGTTGAATGCCATTTCGTCCATTCGGAGGAAATTTCTATAATCAAGTGGCTCGTTCGAACCAAGTTCCTCTAGTTGCGCAATATAATTGTACCGTTGGTGGCCAACATAAATTTCGTCAATAATATTGGTCAATATTATTGTCAATCTTATTGATCGTGTATTGGCCGCTTTAAAGGCAGAATAATACGGTTCAATAAACTCCTGCGATTGACATCAATTGTATTTAAATGCTTCTTTGTGTGAAGAGTGTGTCTCACAATAGCTGACAAGACATCCTTCAGACTTAGTGTCGTACATGAAGGACTGTGATCAACATTAGATGTGTGTTAACTATGGCCCCTGGAGACCTAATTTGCATAAAATTAAAAAATGTCTTCTGATAAGATTGTGCTCATTTTGTCGAAGTATATGCATGCCAAGTTTCAATTTGATAGCTAATGCCGTTTTGAGGAAGAAGGTTAGGGTTTTTTGACCTTTCAAAATGGCTGCCGGGTCACTTCACTTATACTCATGAAAATTGAATCACGTTTTTTCTCATACTACAATCCCACGAATTTTGGACTTTACCTCTTTAGCGGTTTTTGAGATATTAGGCCACAAAGACTGTCTAGAATAAAAAAAAAAATAATACAGAACGATTTCAAAAGGGATTCAGAACCCCTAATAATAATACAGAACGATTTAAAAAGGGATTCTGTCCCTTCGGTTCAGAACCCCTAATTAGTGCAGTATAAATAGTTAACTTCCGCAATTCGTGAAAGCAAAATTAATACTATATATATATTTTTTTATAAATGAAGTATATATATTCAATCATATTTCAGTCGGTAGAGTGGTGGGCCTGTCAAACAAAGGTTTCAGTCTTTGATGCAGACAATTGCTCGGGTGGCAACTGCTCCTCGACAATTATTCCAACAACTGCCCTGAAGGGGACAACTGCTAACACAACAATTAATCCGACGACATCAACTTCCAAGATAACTGCTCTGGCAGTTGCTCATATGAAATTCCTACTTAGTTACAGTTGTCGTCGGGGTTATTATTATCGATAAATTGTCGGAGCAGTTGTTATCGAAACAATTATCGTCAGAGCAGACTTTTAATGTCATAGAGTGGATTAATAACAACTGTAAGTCTGTAAACATTCCCAAATTTCAAGCTATATTGTTTGGAGTTAATGATTGGCAGGACCATTTCATATAGTTCGGGGACCACAAATTATATATGGAACAAAATTGGTAACTTCGATGTCAGCTTCTATGTAAAACTATATTTTAATACACATGTTTTCGAGTTGTGCTTAAAGGCTGTCAGGCGAATTAATGTATTGAAGCATTTTTCTAGAATTCTAGATTTCAAAAGCAAATTGGCAATATTTAAGTGTTTCATTATGGCCAATTTTAATACGTTAAATCAACGACTCTAACAATAAACTTCAACCCATTATCAGCCGGGATAGTATGGATTGTTTGGATGTTATAGTCTATAAAGGTGTCAAATCGGATATCACATGGTTTTTGCATTATACGGTATTCTTTAAGCCCACGGAAACCCATCAACTACTCCATTTTAAATCCGTTCATCCAATGCATATCTTCAAGGGTATTAAAATATAGGCGTAAGCTTCATTTTTTACATACCAAAAAAGAGTATTTTTCATACTGGAACAGGCTAGACATGTTTATTATTTGGCAGATGTTTGATTTGTGTTCAGAAAATGTGCCTGAAACAGTATGTCGGGGAAACCAAAACATCCCTCAGACCTAGAGCTACTAATCCCTTGGGTGGCATTAGATTAGGGCATGTTTCCCCAATAGCCGAACATTGGCTCCTGATCGTTTCGAAATCATGCCGATTAAAACAAAACCCGCCAATTGTTACTTCAGAAGATTAAACCAAACAGAAACGCTGGTGGAGAGAACCTTATTGGATTAAGACACTGCCAAGTTTCAACTTGGAACAAGGTAAAGGCTCAGAGAAAGGCATTATTCCGTTGTATTCGAATATGTCCAACCTAGCACCAGTTTACTCGTCTCGTTATACAGGAATATCAAAGCTTAATTGTTACAGCTTTTTCTTGAAACGCCTTTAGCTTACTCATAATAACTCGAGACTAAGATCAGCTAAACACTTGTCTCTTACAGTATATCTAGGGCTTGATGTGATTCTTTCGTTTTTAAATAGTCGACATCCCTGCGCCAGTGGGATATAAAATACATACATATGTACGCACTTGCATACGTACGTACCGAATCCTATACCCCCTTTTCAACTCACTTGTGCGTGGGGATAAAAAATAGTTACATAAAAGTGAAGATCAATTTAAAAACCGTCATTTTTCTGTTTAATCTAGTTGTCAATATTTAGAAATATCATAATTGTAAACTCATAATTTTATAGCCTCTTGTCAGAATTTTACATTTTGACAATATTTTCTTCTTCTAGTCAGTCAGTGGAAAAAACATGCTGTCTTTGGTATAGCCATCTGCGCAGAAATTCCTTAATATGCGACTCAACCGGGACCATGACATACATATTAATTACCAGCTGGACGCTCAAGAACGAGGCGATAGCTATTGGTATGTTATCCCGTGAACCCGAGTAATGTGCACCTTATCACATAGCCCTTACTTGTTTATAAGTATGTAGGTCAAAGCACAGGCACACGAAGCAATGCTATATATTATACCTCTATCTATAGTTAAACACTGATACATATGGATGTAGGCTATTATATATAACATTCATTCGGGGGTAATGGTTAAAGCTACACTTTTTTGGTCAATCGTCTAGGCCTACTAATAAACTTGTGAATGGTAAAGAACACGACAGAAAATAAATAAACTCCTACACAATATAATTTAAATTGCAGAAAGTGGAGGCACAAGTTTTTGATCGTGATTAAAATATATTTTCTTAGGCAACACAATTCATGGCAACACAATTCATGGTTTAAATTGCAACATCCGCCTTGCTACATGTATTAACAAGAGGTGAGTGTGACTCACTTAATCCCATCAGCGGTACACTTCTCAGTATATGAGGAATCATAAAGAGTGAAAATTAGGGTTTAATTCCGAGTCCTTGTTACATGTAACTGTCTGTGTATATCCAAAATTAACACCTGTGTTTTTACTATGATTAGAGGCTGTATAAAACTGGAGTGGTTATCCATAGGCCAACTAGTACCCCCTTTATTATGCCGATTGGATAGCAAAAAAAAAAACTGTCTGAAGCGGTAAACTTATATCTGGATCACCCATCTATGTCTAGTTGTAGGCCTATCTATATGTAATACATTTAATATTTCAAAGAATATACACTATTTTCAATAGGAATGTAGTTCAGTGTGTAAGATGAATGTGTATGCAAAAGTTTTAAGCCCTACGTGAAACGTTTTAGCGTATATATTGTTTATGTGGTCTATATCCAGGTACACCGTGTATATCTATTTCTGCAAATAAATGTTGTCCATGTTACCATGGAAACCACAAATTTTATCGAAATAACAACATTTTCAAATGAGATAAATGTGTTTGCGAAGTTTGTAGGCCCTCTGTGAACCAGTTTAGCTTATATCTTGTTCAAGTGGTCTTTATCCAGGTATACCTATTTTTTAAAAATAAATGCTGGCATGGAAATCATTTTTTTCTAAATAAACCCCATTTTCAATAGGAACGTAGTTCAGTGTGAGATAAATCTTTTTGTCAAGTTTGAAAGCCCTCTGTAAACGATTTATCTCGTATCTGGTTTCAATAGGAAAGTAGTTCAGTATGACATAAATGTGTTTGCTTAGTTTGAATACCCTCTGTGAAGCAGTTTAGCTTATATCTCGTTCACGTGGTCTATATCCAGGTTTAACTATTGCTGAAAATAACTGTTGCCATAGAAACCAAACATTTTATTGAAATAACCTCATTTCCAATAGGAACGTAGTTCAAAGTGAGATAAATGTGTTTGCTTAGTTTGAATACCCTCTGTGAAGCGCTTAAGCTTATATCTTGTTCATGTGGTCTATATCCAGGTATACCTATTTTTGTCTTGCCATGGAAACCACAAATTTAATCGAAATGACCCCATTTTAAATAAAAAGGTAGTTCAATTGGATAAGAATGTATCTGTGAAATATGAAAACCCTATAAGTAAGGCGATAAATCTTATTCACGTCCTCCATACGGACGGACGGACAAACGAAAGGACGGATGGACAGACGGAGGGACAGCGTGACAACATAATCCCTTCGGCATTTTATGCCGATTGGATCAAAACAGAAGACAAACCAGAAAAAGTATGGGTTGTCTGTATTGGAAATGACTCAAAGCCTACACAATCTTGTTTGCAGATGAGGGTAGACGGACACGTAAATCCAGCCAGGGTAGTGGTACATTACTTGTTAAACAACCTACCAAATGGACTTTAGTGTAGCTGTTTCCTACGTCTGGGTTCCAGTCTGTCTTCGAGACAGTGATTCTAAAATAAATGCATGGACTGAAGCGGCTCAGTGTCATTCAACCGGACTATATCGAGTAGCACGTGCTTTGTGACGTGTCACTTGAGAAAATACCAATATTATACTGTCAATTTCAATGGGAAGTAGTATTGCATAACTTTCTAAATATAAAAAAAACCTGTTTTTGTTACTTCATTTTTTCTTCACTTGGCCGTTGATTTGTGGTTGATATTTTGATATTGAAAGAAACATTTTAGTACGGGTTAATAGCCACATGTCGTCTGAAGGCAATCCGCACCTTAATGTCGTACAATTCAAGATCACGACATTAGGTGTGGACACTGTTAATAATAGTAAGTGGGGGAATACCATGCTGATAGAGAGTATCCTTAATGTTCTAAGTGTAATATTGAAAACACGTAACTATAACGGAAAATCAGAGGAGATTTAAATATAGGCTTTAAAAGCGATTACTC
>JAUELC010258025.1:0-10378 GCA_031471745.1 Cryptochiton stelleri | reverse complement strand
TGGTTCGGGGAAGCTTCTGTGTCCTGGTGCTGCCTGGGCTAAGGGTATCATGTAGCCGATTTTGTGGCGTCATGTGCTACTCCTGTCGCCCTGTGTCATTTTAGTTTGTTGCCAGTGTCATCAAGGTTGGATTATGTCAAATTTCAAAAATAAAAAATACGTCTATTCCTGTATAATTTGCTATGTTTTCTTCGATCACGGGAGCTTCTGTGCACAGGTGATCTCTGAGCTAACTTGTTTTGTTGTGGCGTAATGTTTACTCCTGTGTTGTCTGTGCTGCGTGCATGTGCAAGTGACGTCAGGGTGGCATGGTGTATCAATCCATTGCACCTCTCAAGTCGCCATATGAGTTAAATAACCTTGAGCATAGCGGAAAGTCCCAAACAAACAAACATAATCCCGATCAATTTGATATAACTCTCACATGCTGGTTAGCTGGCAGTGAACAAAAAAAAACCAAAGAAACAGTAACGTCAAATATTTATTTCTCCTTATGTGAATCACACAATTAATAATGCATTATATGCAGACGGCGGGAACAAAATGGTTTGAAATCGCATAAATTAAGACCATTTATATCATGATACTTAATCTAGATCGCTCAGATCGCTTTTCCGCGCTCCCTCACTTTCGCAGATTCCTGGGGCTAGGCCGCCTAATTTGGATAAATCTTTTCTTTAAGCTTCTACTATAGGTCGTTCTAGAATAATATATACATTTCTGTTTTCTTGAGTTTCTCCTGTATAAACTATTTAAATTTGTAGGAACAAAAATATGCTGATATGTATAATTGCATGGATAAACCAGAAATGCGTATAAAATAACTAGTAAAGTTATTGTATAAATTTCTGATATGAATGTTGTTAAATACCGGTAAGTATGATTCTACAGGTACACATTTCTGTCTATTTGTAATGACAATGACCTTGTCAAATAACATTTAAGCTGAGACAATGACGAGTCACTATGTTTAAACTCAAACATTCTTCATTTTATTATTTTCAGAGGACAGTACAAAGGATTTAGTGACATCAAGCCTAAAGGACCTGTCAAGTTCTCGCCATGGAAACATTAACGGACTGGTTAAAAATTCCTTCAACACCATCCTATAATCGAAAACATCATCATTTCGTTTTGACATAAAACTTCACTCTCTTGGGGAGGATTCTACGTGGTCTTAGATACATTCAGCTGAAAACTTGTCTTTCGAAAAAAGATTTTCTGTTGCATTTTCGTTACCTGCACCCAAGAATTGCCCAGTGGAACATCAGTAGAGAGTCTGGTGGTCGCGTATTTGAATATGACTATTAGCTTGACATGTTGCCTATACACATACGTTATCAACTGTCGTTGTCACTATGACGACATGGTTATGAGGCATCTCAAAACTGGTCTCGGCCTGGGGTGAAATTGCTTTGGAGTGTGCAAATAACGTGGTGGCTGCTCCTTAAATAACCAACTTGTCCATCAAACTGAGGAGTCTTCGTTCGGAAACATTTTGCCACAACTGATTTAATGAGGGAATTACACGTATTATATTAATACTATTATTTATATTGTACAGTTAGGAAATTATTTATTAGTCATATACAATAACACAAATATTTTACCTAGGATAAAAATATATTTAAAATTTAGTTAAGATAATAAATTTTCCACAGATGTTAAATTCATCGCCGTAATATCAATAGATGAGTTTCGCTAGTTGAGTTTTTTACCCAATCGATATGACTATACAATGAAATTACCAACGATATGTGAGGTGAATGTTTCTAGTAGACAGATATAAGCATATATATACAACTCAAGGTTAAGATCCATTAAAAAACTTGTCTGAGAATTTATCTAGAACAAGAGATGATTTATCGTTTTTTATTAATCGTCATCCCTGTACCAGTGCGATTAATCTGTAGAAATATATATATATATATCATGGATAAAAGTTCCCCTTCAGTTGTTTTATATGAGTTATCGGTTGGGTACTGTACATGTTTAAATAGAACAGTATTTTATTAAGGAGGCAAAAAGATGTTTGTCTCAAATTATCTCCTCTTTATTTATGTTTTCTCATTTGGACATAGTTTCTCTTTCCAGAATTTTTATTGTATAACTAACAAAACTATACTTCCGAAAAAATCAAAATAACGTAAGAAAAGATCTGTCATGGAAATAAATTTACATACTGTACTTACTGTTTTGTCTTTTTCTATTTCATTTGCACGAATTGATAGAAATGATAAGGGAGAGAGAAAGGATAATGTTTACTTATTGTTCTGACTTTTAAGTTGCATTTACACGGATTTATAGAGAACCGAGAGTGTGTATTTTACGTTTTGTCCAATTACGCGAAAGTCTATTAATTGTTTCATTGTTGTTGAGCGGGCGGTTGGAAGGAGCTTCGTGGTGCCCTGGTGCTCTCAGAGTTAAGGGGCAACAAGAAGCTGTTGTGGCGTCCTGTATAATGTACTGTGGTTGTCAACTTGTCATGTATCTTGTCATTGTTTTTTGCCAGTGGTGTCGGGGAGGGGTCCGTCACCAATTGGGCTGGCACGCCGTCATATGACTGAAAAAACCTTAAGTTCGGCGTAAAACATTGTTGTTGAGGATAGACTGATTACATGATAACGTCTTCAGCCTACCACACAGCGACGAGATGCCTGGGTCGCCCGGAAGAACCATCTTCCTGATGCAATTCTGATGGCGCCACAAACTGCTGTGACGTCTGTCAGCAATATGCTTTTAAATAGTAACGATCAGAAGACCATTTTGGTTTCCAGCAGTTATGTACAATACAGAACAAGCAACACATGGATTAGTCACCTAGTGATGGTTAATTGTTGACCCACTCCACCTGGTTAACTTCATTGTACTTCGTATCCATAACACAATTGTCAGGAAATTGACAAATTGAAACATTATCCATGCATAACATTGCACTCGTTTTATCTAATACATCTATTGGAGATTTTAGCTGGTATTAGCCCGTTGCTAACAATATGTCGATATTATGTGTTGTTGGATGAGTGTTTTACACAACTGAAAGACACCTTAACGATGTGCTGACCGTTACTATTCGGTAGCTTATTGACAGATTAGGGTAATCATGTCTATCGGAAACTGTTTGATTTTATGAAGATACGTACACACTATAACCTATACACATAAGTTTCAGTTATCCTTTTCGTCATGTCCATATGACTTTCATTTTCTATAGTTAAGTGTAATTAATTAATTACATGTAAGAAAAATTACCGAAACAAACCCAGATTTTATGAGAATTACGTTTCAGACACAATTGATGTACTCCCTTAGTTTGAGGCATCGATTGTAACGGTTGGTCTTGTATCATGTTACTTCCGGCATGGAGACCAGAAAAAAATTCATATAAGAGTCCAAAAATGTGTTGTATCCAGTTCAGATCTCCTATGCGAACTGACAGCGTGACGAAATGATCTCTTTAAATGATATGCCAATGGGGTAAAACATGGGTGTATCATCTCCTGGATTTCCTTTACATTTTCCCGTGGTTCAAGAAACAAACATCTTTCTTGCACACGGATTTTAATATCATAAAAAAACCTGTTTAATCTCTAAGCTATAAGTCGTTTTTTAATAGAAAGTACATCTTTTTTCCTAATTATTGTTCGTGAACGCCGGAAGATTTGGTGTGGATAAAACAAATAACGGTTCATCGACAAAGATTAAACCATTTATTACTAACGACTAAAATCCTCTTAGTTGAGCGGATTTCTTTAATATTTTGAAATCAAGCCATTATAAACCAGTCTAGTCCAATATTTCTATTTGTACTCCATTCTAAAGTTACAGAATCATCTATCACCTCATGGATTTCCATAGGAGTCGTTGAGAATTGATAGGGATCTACAAACACACGTTTGTTCTGTCGTGTTTTTAAACTGTACCAATAGTGCAAAGTATGTCAGTAGGAGGCCTCCCACCTAGAAACAAAAATACAATATATAAACGATAACATTTGAACGGTTCAACGCTGATTATTTAAATTAAATTTAGATTCTGAACAAACATAGAAACAGTTTATGCTATTCTGAACATGCTACACTAAGCAGGAGCTGAGAGATGGTATAGTTATTTGTCTCGGTGTTGAATGTACATACTATGAAAACAGTAAAAAAAAAATGAAGTATAATATCCGTGAAAATTCAATGCTCTGTGAAAATATAGTCAAGGCAAATGATTTTAAACCATTGAAAAAGTTGTTCAATTCGGCGAAGATGAGTAAAAAAAAACAATGGTCTTAAACGTACATATTACGTCATAATAAACGAAGTAATGGGTGTGGTGTCAAATTTCAAACGCAGAGAGTCTGTATGTAACTACGCTCAAGTGGTGACCATACAGGAAGTAGCTCTACTTGTATACTGCTGGGAATCTAGGTAAAGTACTAATGGACGGAAAGGGTCTTATTGCCCATTGTAATGAAAGTTATGGAGGTGTACAGATGAGTTTTACAAGTCGTGAATCAGACGATAAACTCTCCTCTACATAGACGAAAAGTTTGCTCAACCCAAAAATACAAATGATCTGTTAAAAGCTCTCCTAGCAGTCATTTGATCGTGAAAACTAGGCCTGCTGTTTAAAATTAAGTTTTTCAGATCACGTGACTTCAAAACTCCTTCCCATTGATGGAGAACTCCTGAGTCGCCACAGTTACTTGATACAGGTTGCTCAGTTGTTCTGTTTTGTCTGCGTGGGTTATGTTTTATTAGGTGCCACCATTGTCGCATTTGAAAATAGTGCTTATTCATCTTAAAGTTATGTCTAACTGTTGAACAATATGAATATGTAAAAACAAATAGTATTTTTATCATGTGAAAGTGGCAATGACTGGTTGACACAGTGTCAGTATAGTTCTTTGTGGGGTGTCAGACAAGGTGTATTCTAGACTGATATTCTATTGATGGTAATTTGGCTACAAGTACATCTCCAGTCACTAGTAGGCACCACCTTAAGAGAGGCGCCAGACACATAGCAACCCAAAAAACATCAAAATGTACATCTGGGAAAAGGCCTAGAGCTCTTGGATATACAGCTTGCCGCTTATGTAGGAAAAATAGGCATACACGTAAAAAAAAAGTCTGCCGAGTCACTTTACAGTCAATAATAAATGTTTATTCTCATTTCTATTCAACCAAACAAAAACACCTTGGTAAGGAACGCAACTGTTCTTCAATGGGGGGAATATTAAATTGCTTCAAAAAAATGTAAAGCATTTGAAGTTTTTAAAATCACCTGCTGAACATATCATGACAAATTGTATTATTCAGTATGCCTGGCATGTTTGCTGAAGGAGCATGCAGTTTTATTGAATAGTCTTTGACCAAGTGCGCCGTTATCGGACTTCAAAGGTATGTGCCGCGCTGATACTGCTGGATCCGAGTATTCAGCAGCATATAAAAGACCATTATAAACTATCTTCTGACCTGTTTTATCTCCTGTAAATTGATATGTTTTCAGGTGAGAACTGAATCTTAAGCCAGAATGGGAACCATACCATCTGTTATAATATCACCAAATAACAACTTTCAACGTTAATAATTATATTTACAAATAGCCTAAGTATTTCCGTTCGAGATTTTCTTGATTCAAAGAATACTATAAATACGGTCAGATTCTTAATGACTAATACATATGCCTTTGTTCTAGGAAGTGGTTCAAGAGAGCCATCTACCAAAATATACAATATAACTACATTCAATGCTGCAGGAAATGTGGAAATATTTCGATATAAAGTATGTTTCAAGTGAGACAATAAGATATTAAAAACACAGTGCAATGCATGAGAAATCCAGCAAAAGAGAATAAAAAATACCAGACTGAAAAAAATATGACAAAAAATAAGACAATAATATGTTCACGATCAAATTGCAAACTCACGATTAACGATCTAAGACATATTGACATAATTTATTGATTGATTTTATCTTCACAACAAAATCTAGACCATATCGCTCTCGACCAAAGACAACATTTGTACACAAGTAGTGTCTATTTAGATAGACATAATGAGGTGGCATAAAGGTGCGACTTTGGAAGAGTATCATTAAGCACAATGTCCACGGTCCATGAATTATAAATATATCTTACCGTGAGAATAGTGGGTCTGTTAATCGTAAACATCCTCATAGCTGTGATACCGATACTTCCTCCATTCAGTTTACTCAATAACATATTAATCTGAAAATAAGAGAACATAACAGGGTTTACCGAAGATTTCTGTGTAATCTTATAAGACTATTAAGTAATTATTGGACATTTGACATAAACATCGTGATGTGAATTAATAAGAGAAACAGGGTAATTCGATATATTATTTAATAAGAAAATATCAGTTACCAAGATTATTATATAAACATATAATATATTTTATTTGCATCACTTTTTTTAAATACTTTTACGGTCAAATTTATGCGATCCTTTTGCGATCAAATTTATTACATAACTATCCTGTTTATACACTGAACTAAGATTGTCTGCCACACATGACCGCCTCTCCAATAATAAGGTTAGAAACCAAACATTTTGAGAATTAAGGTTGCAACTTGTCTCTAATTGTCTAACTGGTTGAACCTGCATGGTAAGAAGTCGTCGTGTATTGGAGTTTTACACGTTGGTTATTTTCACTAATTTGACTAGTTTTTTTTTACCATATACTTGTATTATTGGCATGTCTCGATAATCAAAGAAGACGAGTACAAAATGGGGTTCGATAGGATGGGGTGTGTATGACATATATTGAGAAGACCGACGCATAATCTTTACAAGTTATGTGTGACCGTCCATTATTATTATCGATAAAAACAATATTGTGAATGACGAATCGTCTACCCTTGTCGAAACTATATTACTATAAACACCATCAGCATTTCTCCAACTTAGATTTTATCTCAAATTTATACAGTTTTAAGTCAGTGTTGAATATTTCAAAATGTCTCCATCATTATAAGATTTGAAATCTACACCTTGTGAAGTTATATTATACTTTATGTGGAGGATACTTAGCGATCAAGCTTAAATTTATTTCCATGTGTAAAATGCATATAATAATGGATACAACCATTTGTTATTTATCAGCGACCATAGTATAGGCCAGCTTTTGGAATAGGTCGATCTAAAAACAAACAATGATGCCGCAGAATCATAATAAAGATTTTCAGTTAACACATAAGTATTAGAATTACCACTGACAAGCTTAACATAATAGAGTAAGGTGACTATTAAAAAAAAATACGATTAATTAATTTTGACTCAATATTTTGGTTTATTGTCAAATCATCATCAATATTCATCATCATCATTTATTTCACTCCTGCTGAAGGTTTGACAATAAACCGAAATATTGAGTCAAAATGGATTGTTCTTCTTTCTTTGGAGTAGTCACCTTACCCTATTACACATATGCATATTGGGGATACAGAAACCCACAAACATATCCTTGTGCCAATACGTTTGGGTTGAAGGCCTACTATCTGCGTTAGGTAACTAATTTATCATGCTACTTCAACAAGAATAGTTTCCATGGTCCCACATGGTGGCACATCGTACAAGGCTTAAAGCGGGCATGGTTTCCATTTCATTTAATAAAGGCTAAGATTTTAATTGTTAATTAATTTGTCTAAATAATTATATGTATTGCGCTTTGTGTTCTCTGGAACTGTATGGTTAAACAAGAGACACAATAATGTTTGAATACAGCTAGGTTTATACTTACCTCATATTGGTTCTGTGAAGAGAGAGCGTCTGATTTTACACTGTAGATATCTGACAAAGGTGCATGGGCCTGGAACATAGACCGTTTATACAGGAATATATGATCTGTATATACCATCCTATATAAACGCCATTCGAGAAATATGAGTTGTCTTAAAACACTTGAAGCAGTTCCAGTAAAAAGGCGGAAGACGAACCAAAATATCAAGAACAAAACGTCTTAACCAGATAAATAGATTTCAACTTTCTTTTTACAAGCAAGAAACTTTTTAAAGAAGATTTTTTTGGTATCAATCAATTCATATCGTTTGATTTGGCCTAGATTTCGTCCAACTGAGGACAAATGAGACCATGTAGAAAACAAGTTGAGTCTTCACTGTCATTGGGATCAAGATTCGGTCAAATAAAATACGTTACATCAGAAAATCTCTAAAACAAAACTTTTAAAGTAGATCCATTGCATTGGTAGATGAACGGAGACAACAAATGTTTATTTAAATGCCTACCTAAAGATTTACTAGATCAAACAACGAATAGTTAAGAACCTATTCAGAATTGTATGCTATTTAATATCTTAGAAACAACTGCATAGAACTTACCGCTGAATTAAGACAGGCACCAAATATAGAGACAGTACACATGTGGACCAGAATGAAAATGAACCAGAATATGTTCATGACCACCATTGACACGTGTTCCCGGAAATACAGGATACTGTACATCACGATACATAGGTTAGGAATATTCCCCATGTATGCACATGCCACCACGACATTATAGGAACTATCGAGAACATCCACAAGTTTACAGAGTTTCTGGTGGTAACGACGGAGTTCTTCAACTTTATCCCCGAACTCTTCCGTTCTTTCCACAGAGTTTGAAATAACATCGGCCACTTCTTTAAACTGTCCATAGAGAGCATATAGGAGGACGCTTAAGAAAGCGACAGGGAACATGGCCACGGCTGATTCCACAGCTAACATGACAACCACGAAAGATTTCAGCACTACCTGGTTATACTCATTTGCTTGCAAAGGTTCAGCAGCTGTTAACACGATTTTCTCCAACCCATGGACGTTAAAAGCCACATAAGCACACCCAAAAGCATTCGTTAACACGAAACTGGAAGCAACTGTTGTGGCAATAATGGCAAAATTTCGAACGGAACTTCTCGGTGGAGCATCACCACACACCTCCCTCCATTGTTGGAAGAATTCTGCTAGTCGGTCTTTATGATACCAGGCTTTACATGTGGCACATGCCTTTATAAAACACTCAAAATACCAAACTGCTGTTTGTAACTTGAAGAATAAGATTTCTCCAAATATATCTGATTCTTTGAATACGATGATTGATTTCAGAAAAAAGAGGAAGATTAAGATAATGACAATAGCTGAATAAATTAAGCGTGGATTTATCTTCTTGCATGATTTGGATCCAGGAATGGGTTGGACACAATATAATCCAATAACTTTCAATGGTAATATGACAGGATAGATTCCTTTATAGAAAGCTTGGGTTTTGAAATCAGACCCCAGCTTGTTTGCAGACGACACAGGTCCTACTCGATTCCTCATCTCCCACACAACGAGTTTTAAAGGTTTGACGATAGGTTTCTGTGTGAAATCGCAGCTAATTGTACTAACTTTATCTAACTCATCCCAAACATTTGATACATTCTCACCATTGTCCGTCTTAGCTTCACGAAAAATTTGAATCCGATTCTTAGTCATTCCGTCTAAAGTTCACAACGTTTAAGGGAAACTGCAAAAAATAAAGAAGTTTCAATAAGAAAAATCTCTAGTAACAGCCTTAGCCACGACTATACAGTTTAGTTAAATACAAGTCAAAATATCAAAAGGCACACCTGAAGTTGTGAATCTATTTGTCGCTTATTTGAAAGCAAAGATCCGTTGATTTAATGAAATAAATGCAGCCTACGTATATTCTTAGAGGTCACCTATTACGATTATCATTGATGATTTTTACTTTTAGCCCACATATATTTTAAAATAGGCTACGAAACCTACGTTTTCATTTTAGCTTTCAACGTTTACTAAATGAGTCTTTATAAATTTCTAATCTTTGGTGATATGCCTAACTCACCGATAAATGACTGACCTGCCAATTTGTTATCATCGTTGGTTAACGGGTCCAGTGTCTCTCTACCGAAACTGTATCGATAAGGGCTGACAACCGGTTTGCATGTCTCAGAACACTTGGCTACTATTGATTAGACACTCGGTGACGTTCAGTGGTAATGAAAGACAGACCAATAGCTGTAACACATCATACAGGCAACCAGATACAAACTTAGAAACCTTGGAATTGTCTTCTGTTAATTTTTTTTTATACTCAATATCATGTAAGATCTAGAAGCTAGCTCGTGATCAGTACATGAAAGAGGTCCGTGAAGTTAGCTCCCGTTACCCTATTCCCTATTCCCGATTCAAATTTTTGGGAATAGTCCATTTTGAACATAGGGGTGATAGGTAGAAAAAATCCTCCAGTACATTGAATAGGGAATAGGGTAATGAGTGGTGTTGAATGTGATAATATTGATGTGAATAGGGTAATCCGAGACATCCGGATAGTATCTAGCACAATGAATCGGGAATAGGGTAATGAG
>JAUELC010257811.1:0-10379 GCA_031471745.1 Cryptochiton stelleri | reverse complement strand
TTATTATGAACGTGTGTTTATGCGCAACTCCCCAGACTGCACCACAATGTACAATCTTCAGTTTATTGTCCTGATCTGTATGTACACATGTATATACAAATTATTAATCTTATATTATGAATTATTTGACTTATTGCAATCGACAGTTTTAGAGTTGTTTATCGGACCCTAGGTAAACATGATATATACTAAATATAAAATTTAAACTCCCGATTTTGCACTTTTCGAGTTAATATTTTTAGTTTTGCTGAGTGGGATTTTACAAATAAACACGCACTAAATTAGCTCCCCGGTTTTGTGTTTTCCAATGCGAGATTGGCATATATTAATGTCTTACGTCATCAAGGTCTCAAACCAGATTTTTTTTCCACCTGGCTTAATTAGTAAGAAAGTACCTTATGGTGTATAACTCTACTCTAAAATGAATACACCGAAAATATCCTATGTAAGTAAATAATTGACCGATAGACGCAGGGTTTTTCAACAGCCAAATACAGATTTAACAGTAAATCTAAATGTTACTATTCGGAACAAATTATTTCACCGCTATACATTTGTGATCTTCGACGTATTACTATATGACTCGGTTTAGTGTGGTAATGAATGCTACAAAATAAATTAGATTTTTACCTTAGAGTGAATTAGCCAACGCCTTTTTTACATCTCTGGCATCAATATGTCGCTTTTCGTAATTACTTAGCCACATCAGAAACATGTTTTTTTCGATTCATTAAAACGGCTATTCAGACTATATTAGGATACTTAGGGAGCAAATGAAGACCAGACGATAAAAAAGGTGGATCGAGAGAGAAGTTCATGTCAAAACAGCACAAAATCGTTTTCCGTCTCTCGATTTTTTTCTAGTGGTTTTATTTCAAAACCCCAGGTGTACGTGTCATCATTATTTAACATAACGAGTTACAGTTATCAGAACTCGCTGAAAGTTTGTGTAAGAATATGACTTCAACTAACTAATGGCAGACATTATTATCTGGCCGACTCTGTTCTTGCTTCAATAAGCAGTTCAAACACGATATGTGTTCGGATCCAGTGGCCCTCAAGTTCATTCGGTTATATAACAGAATACTCGGAAGGATGCATGCGCCAATATCACTAAACAACCAACAGAATACTCGGTGCAGCGACATCCATATCAGCCCCGGGAAATACCAAAAGTAATTTAATTAGAAGTACAAGATCTGTTTGCTATCGAATTCTAAGGGCGTCAATGAAATTAGCCATGATACACAAGTGGCTCGGACAGATGGGTTAACATGATATTAGGTCAGCTTGACCTTGAGATAAGCAGTGTGCTCCGAAATAAAGATTTTAGACAATAATGTAAACGCAAGATGAAGTAGACTTGGTATGGCTAACAACTTCTTAATTTATTGAACACAACGTTTCTATCTCATTTCAGAGATCGTTTCCAAGTATAAGTGTAACATCAACAAGCAAACTATTTAATTACATATAGAGTTATAGGTGTCATAACTGAGTAGAGTGAAGAAAGAAAAGATGAATGATTTAATGGTGTTAAGTTCTTCCATTGTTGAAGTCCTGCTGTTAGTAGATAAGCACGTCATAAGCACTGGAGAGGTACAGTCCCTTGTCTCTATTGAGTTGAGGGTTTAGTCTTTTGATTTGGATGGCCTCATGTAGTTTTCGCTTCTTCGTGTTTGATATGTTCTGGTTAAGTATTTGAGTGGATTCCTATTGGATTTGGTGACTGGGGTTTGATGAGATGTGTTCAGCTATTGCAGATTTGTTGTATTTTTTGTTGACTGAGGTTTGATGTTCTTTTAATCGGACATTGCAGGGACGAAATGCTTTTTGATGTTATACTTATACTTGCAAACCATCTCTGAAGTGAGATAGAAAGGTTGTGTTCAATAAATGAAGAAGTTGTTATCCATACCAAATCTACTTTCATCTTATATATACTTCCAACTTCTAAATGCCACTGAAAGAAGCAATAATGTAAACAATCGGAAGCAGACTATTTGATTACATGTTTACAGAAATGGTGTACCATTTTACCACTACCCACCTACAGCTGGTATAATTTGCACGGTGGTAAAAAATATTGACAGATGGTTGTACTACAAGAACTATTTACATCAGATTGTCCAAATCTTTGACTGTAATTCCACACACTCAGGACAGCATGCTTTAGTTTTTACGTTTTCTTCTTCTTTAACTCAAACAGACACTAACACGTGGTTATTTGTGAATCGATGTTGCAAAGTATTTAACAGATATTGACAAGTCGGCCTGCGCGGACATACAAATGATAAATATTCTGGAAGTGAATTACACCATCAATATTAGTGAAATACTATAAAGTTTGACGCTAGGCACCGTACCAAACATACAAACAGACGGTCAGAGAATTGAATTACACCACAGTAAGTATATCTCTGTAATAATCATTTGTAAAAGAGAAATTTGTGATTGTCGTGGGACGGCGAATATGCCCCCCCCCCCCCCCAATTAAACATGCTTAACTTGTTTAACAGAAATACAACCAAGACAAGTTTTCTGAAATTTGAGAGAAATGAATCCCTTGTTACACGATGATGCAACAAAGAAGAGTTTATTGTGTCTGCCATTTCGATATTTCTGACTGTCAATAATAGTTCATGCCCAGCCAATGCAATGAACTATTTTATTTGACAACTTGTATTGTTTCGTTGATGTCTCGAAGGAGTCATTTCTTTCATCAGCTTTGAAGTATTGGAAACATGAACATTTCAAAACATTTGATGTGAACTGAAAATCGTCTCTATAACTTGAACACTTTAACGAGTGTCTGTATTTAACGTGTTTTGTTTGAAACAGACACGTTGTCACGTAAACTTCAGAAATTTTACAATGGTTTCCAAACAGATTTATCTGTCTGCTTAGTATTACTCTCACGCAAAAAGCTTTCTGAACACAAACTGTCTCCCTTGGCAATTACTTTAACAGATTTACTGTGTCAGTCCTCACAACATTCCGAAATAGAGATAAACAGATAGTTTACGCTCAGCCAATAAGATGTGGCGTTTTATTTACCAATGTGGGTTATCTACATCGTGTCTCGAGGGAATGACTTATTTCAGTCAGCAAAACATTATTCCAAACTTAAGTACCTCCCAAAGTTCTTTAGGAACTGAATTCACTTGTGTCTGTATTTGTCGTGTTATTTTTAAAACAGAGACATTGTCACGTAAACTTTAGGATTTTTACAATGGCTCCACAAATATTTATTTATTTGCTCAGAGTTAATCTCTCGCAAAAGATAAGGATCCTGAAAGCACAATGTCTCCCTTGGCGATTGATGTAACATATTTACTATACCAGTCCTCACAGAATTCCGAAATTGAGATGAACAGATAGTTTACCATCAGCCAGTAAAATGAGGTGTTTTATTTCCAATTTGGGTAATCTCCATTTTGTCTAGAGAAAGAGATTACAGTCAGCAGAAAATAATACCAAACTCAAGTACCTTCCAAAGTTCTTAAAACCGAAATCAATTCCATATTCTGAGAATATTTCATAGGATTTTAAAAAATTACAAAAACGTGCTGACGAACGCATTTGCTACTAGTTTTAATTTGATGCATCGAGGTTAACGTTAAAATAAAAATTGTAGATACCCCCCTATGGCTGTAAGCAGACGACACACAAGAAAATCTTTTAAACATCAGAGAAATGTATCGTGACCTCTCTCGTAACCTAACACGAGCTACCAAAAAATAGTCACCTCGCCATATTTACCATATGACTTTCGGGTCATTGTGATGAAGGATGCTAAAAACTATGTCAGATATCTATCACGCTGGACAATGCCGTTTTATAAATATATCGGGGGAATTATTGCGCCATATCATCAAACTACTTATGTCGATTCAAATCAAATTATTCAGATGAAGATCAGACGATATAGACCGTGGGTTGCGAGGGGAGTTAATGGAAAAATCACTTAACCGTTTTCCGACACTCATTTTTTTTCTAGCGGAATTTTGGCTTACCCGTGTTGTGGCGTACATCTTATTGATAAGCTCACACAGATTGCATTTCAACACCCCAGACGCAAATTTCATCCTTATTCATCATGACAAGTTACAGACACCAGAATTCGTTGAAAGTTTGTGTAAGAAGCTGGCTTAAAATATCTAATGACAGACATTATTAAATGACCTCAAAGTGCATTTGGTTATACTAGCTTGGTACATCGAAACTTGACAATACAAATCCAGCAATATACTAGAAATCCAATAAATCGAATAATTAGGTTTGTTTGCTATCGAATTGTAAGACTGCTAATGAAATTAGACTCGTGGTCTGGCATGACAGAAGGGTCACTATGGTAGCTCGTCAGTTCGACCTTGGGATGAAGATTATATTTCTTATGCGAAATATATTAGACAGGGAAAACGATTGAAAACAGACTTTTTTAATTCCATACTTAACAAAATACAGTTGTGTACTATTTTATCACTACCTGCCAACAGCTTGTTAAATACCATAACTTCTTGGAACAGCCTTAGACATATTGACGGATGGCTGTACCGAAATAACTGTGTAGATTAGAGTGCCAAAAATGCCATCAGAATATTTCATTATCAGCTCTACTACGAATTGAACTAAATGTGTGCCTCGTATGAAAATCATATAATCAATACAACTAGCTAAAAGAGTCACTGATACGCGGTTATTGGTGATTATCATTATGACTACAACACAATATTGACCAAAGAAGTGGACATTGTCATGCTTTACAAACATACAAACGTTAAATATTCTGGTAGATACTTATGCCGTCAATGTAAGTACAGCGTTAGACAGGAATCAATAGTAAACAAGCAAAAGTTCAGAGAATTTTAACAGATAACCTTTTATAGAGACATCACGATTGTCATTGCAATCGGGAAGATTGGTTCTTCTTGATAGGAAAAGTTTTAACTTGATTCACAGAAACAGAACAAACGAAATTTGAAGGTTTCTGAAAGTACATAAAAATGAAACCCGTAATTGATACTTTATGATGTAGCCGGGAACAGTACTATATTGTGTCTGCCATTACAACATTTTAGACAGTAAATGGAATGATATAGTCCCTATTTTAATTTATAACTCTGATTATTTCGGTGGTGTCTCGAAGGAGTGATTAAATCCGCCGGTGTTGAAGTAATTGAGACACTTTAAATGAGCGGAAAATCCTCTCTATGCAACAGAACATAACAGTCTGTGTGCAACGTATTATGTCTACACCAGGCACGTTTTTCTTAAAGCTTCTATATTTGACCACTGTCTCGTAACAGATTTGTTTGTTTGATTGGTGTACTATCACACATAGGATTTCTGAATACAAACGGAAATAACATTTGGTTGTGTCTGTCATTTACCGTGTCATTCATCACGGCAATCGATCTGAACGGCAGATAAACAATTACACTTGGGCAATAACATGACGGACTTTATTTAACAATAAACCATGTGCTCAATACAGGAACGGTTTTAATTTAACTTTATATATTTAACCATTGCCTGAAATGATTTTTATCTGTTTACGTGGTGCTACATAATGTACTCTCACAAAAAAGGTTTCTGAATACAAAAGCATAGGACTCTCTTGAGATGTGATTTTGTAAAAAAAAATTTACTCTGTCAGTCATTACGACATTTCAAATGGAGGTAACATGTTATTAAAGCTCATTCAAAACATTTAGACTCTTTCTTTAACAATTTGACTTATTTTTATCGTCTCTCGAGGGAGTGACTTTCTTCAGTTAGCAATAAATTATCTTAAACCCAAATACCTTCCAACGTTATTTACGAACTACAAATCACTTATTTATTCGGAGAACATTTGTAGGATTTTTAATTTTATTTAGTTATTTTTAAAATTTCTAAAACCGAATATGTTATTGCACACACTTGCTGCCAGACTTATCTGGATGCCTTGTCTTTGGTATTAAAAGTGATTCACATCTACACTGTTTGTAATCTTTGGGGTTAATGGCTTGATTAACATTTCTAGTTTTGTAGGGAATTGGCACACATATACTGAATGTATACAAAAACCCCCAACTATTATCGACAATGTACTAATTAGTCACCGTTGTGGAGAGGGAAGTCAAATGAATAAATATAGATTATGTTCATTATTATAGAACTGTATCAATTTGTAACCATTACATCAGTCAGCCTCTTCCGTAAACGGTGTTTATCTGAGGTTGTTTAATGGCTGCTGTACGACTGTGTTTTTCGATTGTGCAATTTTATACCTTCAATGAAGTATAAGCTTATTATGAACGTGTGTTTATGCGCAACTCCCCAGACTGCACCACAATGTACAATCTTCAGTTTATTGTCCTGATCTTGTGGCTGTTGAACAATTACTTCCTTCAAACGTAAGGTTTTACATGTAGACTTTCCCGTGTGATTATGAGCAGTTCCTCTACCGCAGCACTCCATTCTTCAATTCCCACCTGGGAACACTCTGTCAGCTGATGACGCATTTATCTTTCAAGCTGTGAGAGTTTGACTTTTTCATCAACAAGTAGTCGTCATAAACAGTCGTACAGTTACGGAAAATTAATTTTGAAGAGGTTTATTTGTCGAGGAACGTAACAACAAATTGTCGCCATAGGATATGTAGCCTACATCCTATGTAAACAATTATATTCATTACAAACATCTCTTACTTGGTTATAACAGGTTAAATACCGGGTAATTCGAATTAACTCCTCCTATTACTGATTGCTTGCTTTCCCGGATAGACTACATTTGAATTTAAACCATGTTTTGATGCACGAATAAAATAAAATACATTCATGCAGTTATTTCTAAACATTTAATTTCTATATATTGTTCAATCAATAATTCCCTGGCAATTATGTGGATAAAAAGAGGTGGAAAACCAGAGTAGGCTGTCAGCTATTTAAATCTCTAATTGTCTACATCTTGGTTTTAAACCTCTTATCTGTTGAACATACACGAGGTACCAAAACGATTCACAACAGTCATGCTGTTACTGGAAGGCAATTATTTAAAAAACAATGTCAATGCATTTGATCTATGATTCTCGAAGTATCACCATATGACATTGATTTATTGTGAAAATGGATGACACAAATTACATTTTATTTTTACTTTAGAGTCTTTCACCAAAGCCGCTTTATTAGCCGCGGTTTCACGGGCATTTAACTTGCTGAACTAAAGTGATCCGGCTTTTATCCGGATCAGGTGCGGATCATTTTAGTTCACCGTTTAATGGCGGTTCGCGTCTACACGGCATTTTTGACAGTCATACAGGCCTAGTGTTTGACAGTCTTTCGTGCATCTTGGCACAGTGCCAGTTATCCTGAGCGTTGATATTCCAATGAAACGTCACAGAATTCTAAGGCCACCTGTAAGTGAACTATTTTAGACCGGCAATTGGTAACTGCGCTGTAACACGGCGGAAAATGTGAACTATTCTGATGCGGATTTTTTTAATCCATTTTCTTTCGGCCGTCCGCAGATAAGGGAGCTCTACCGACTTACAGGTTGTATATCAACACATCAGGTGTACATCTCATCGTTATTTAACTCGATAACTTGCAGTGATCAAAAGTCGCTGAAAGTTTGTGGAAGAGGCTGACTTTAAGGGTCTACACTAAATATTGGTACACGTTTTATGTCCATGATAGTACTAGTGAGGGCTTCAAATAGCATTTTACCGAGAAATAATCCCCATGCAATTTTTGAGATATCCTTCATGGACAATCGGCACCAGCTTTGACTTTGTATGTTCATGAAGTACGTTCAGGAAATCAATCCCCAACCCACGCCTACACGTGACCGACAATTGAGACATCAATAATGAGTACTGAAATTTCCTATAACTATACTTTGTGAATTTTAAGCCGGAAATGTGGATCTTTGAATACATGATGGCAAACAGTGGACCTAGGCTCTAAAGTGCATTTGGTTATACCTGAGGATACTGGGAAAACATGAGAATTCCAACCAGGATTTATACCGGTATCCAAATAATAAAATTAATAGGTCTATTTGCTATGGAATCGTAAGGTTGTCAAAAGAGGTTATCAAATTCGATCCGCGTGTATTATGAGAAATATCACTAGAGTCTATTAATTTCTAAATTAATAGACGAGAGTGATATTTGTCGAAATACACCGGGCCGAGATGGATAACCTTTTTCTCATACTACTTATTTTTGCACTTTTGGTGTGATTTTCTGGAGTGGAATTACTGGGGTGTAGTGTGAGAAATGAAATTAGCCTATGACTTGATAGACATGACAGAAGGGTCAATATAGTATCCGCTAACTTTGACCTTTAAGTTGAACAATGTGTTCCGAAAGTGAAAGGTTTGAAGGTGTAGAAATGATCGGAAGTAGAGTTATAAAATAATTTGAGTAAGTAGTAACAGAAATCGAGTGGTATCAAACCTACCAGCAAATAGACGTTTTACGTCTCTCTTTTTATTCTCTAGTGGAATTTTGGCTCACCCGTGTGGTCGCGCACAGCTGATTAATGGCCTCACGTATGTTGCAACTCAACACCCCAGGTGTTTATCTCATGATTTATCAACTTGATAAGTTACAATGATCAAAAGTTGTTGAAAGGTTGTGCAAGCAGCTGACATTATAAAACATTGTACTGATGACAAACAGTATTGCGTACCCTTAAAGTGTATTTGGTTATTCTAGTTTTGTACAGCGAAATCTGAAAATGAAAGCAAACTTTGGAATATACAAAAGAAATAAATAGAATAATTAGTTAGGTTTGCTACCGAATGGTAAGGGTGTCAATGAAATAAGCATATTTCTGTGTAAGCACCATGCAAAGCAAACAGAAAAACAAATAAACAAGAAGGTCAGGTAATTTAATAAATCACATTGACTACATTTGTGCAATACGTCACCTGGTATACAAAATGGTGCGATAATCATAAAAGGGCGAAGATGGTATGACCCAGACAAAACAAAATCAACTTGTTCTACAATTAGACAAAAGGAAAGTTTTTTTTAAATCTCAAAGAAATGAATCTCTTGATACTGGATGATGCGAAAGAGAACAATTCTTGAGAAGGGTTTTAAAGTAAACGGACATATTGAATGGCCATGTATCTCTGAGGCGCATCTTCTTCTGGAGTCGTATTTTACTCTACTTTAACGGGGAACACTAAATGTATTGTGTCTGCCATAACGACATCCGAAACTAGAAACCATACCTCAGTTGTTGCTCAGCCAATGTATCGATATATATATTATTTGATACTTTGGATTATTTCAGTAGTTTCCTGAAGGAGTGAATTTGTTACCAGCGTTTAAGTTATAGAAGCACGAACATCTGGAAACACTTAATATGAACGGGAAATCTTTTATTTAATGCAGGGTATTCTTTACGATCGTCTGTGTGTTACAGAGAACAAACTTTCTCTTAAACATTATATGTTTTACCAATGTCTCGAAACAGTTTAGTTTGCTTGCTTGGTGTTATTCTCACCAGAAAAAAGACACGGTTTCTCAATACAAAAGTAAATGTCTCCCTTGGCATTTGATGTTTTTACAAAGTTCACTGTGTTAATCACCACGACATTCCGATGAATGGAGATAAACACGAAATTGCAGCCAAGGGAATAAATGAGGCGCTATCTTTAACAATGTGACGTATTTCCATCGTTTTTCGAGTAAGCGATGTTCTTCAGTCGTAGAATATTATTTCAAACCCAAAAAAGATTTGATTGTCCGTAATTTCTCTCAGAATAAGCAAGTTGATACTGGGTATTGTTGTTTCCATCAGGAAATATGCAGTTCCAATAGACCAGTGGAACGAGACTTCTGTTTATGCACACGATTTTCGCCTATATATACAGTATAAGTGGGGATAACATACGCATACACCAGTAGTGGTTAAATCTGGTATTGTCTTAGGGAGGCAAATTTGTCTGTCTCTGAAAGGTGACAGAGTTCGGTAAATCAATGTATTGTGAGTGTCACCTTATGTGAATGTATGTTGTTTTCACGCTCGAAAATTTACAGTGCAGCTCACATCTGTCGATTAAAAACACGCAGACCTTGCCTCCTAAGTGAAAGAAGGTGGTTTAAAGTCTAATACTAAGATAATTCTGCTACATGGTAGCAAATCTATGGACCATGTACATGTATAAAAATAAATATATATGTAAGAACCAGGCTTTCGAATTTACTCCAGCAAAAACCAATTGTGAGTAATATCTAGATCAAAGAGATGCTACTTTAGCGTCACTGTGTCAGTGCTTTATGTAGAGAGAGAAATGCAATCTTCACTGGGCTAGAATTCGGGAAGCATTCTATCGTGAGCCTCCGTAGCTCAGTCGGTAAAGGGTTGGGCCTGTGA
>JAUELC010257700.1:0-10379 GCA_031471745.1 Cryptochiton stelleri | reverse complement strand
AAAATGCCTTGATGATCTAATACATCACTGACTCTAGTTATTCCTACATTTTTCCATGACTCAAAATATAACTCATTGCCTTTGAACAAAATTTGGATATTATTCCACAAGTAATCTGTTTGACTAACAACATCAGTATTTACAGAAATTGTTAAGCATATCTTAATTAAATCACTTTAGTAAGTAGGTAACTGTTGTATAGCTTGTTTGGGTTGTAATCTTTTAAAATCTGTATTAGACTTAAAAATATCCAAACCTACCCTCGCCAGATGTAATAAGTACAGAGGTATAATTTTCCACGTTTCCTCCTTCTCATTAATTATTCTTCTAGCCCAGTTAAAATTAAGGCTTTATGCCAAATTTTCACATCCACCATTTTTAATCTACCAGATTCATAGTTCTGAATTACAACTTTTAGTTTTACTTTTTCAGAGTAGTTTCCATTCTGTGTCCATATAAAGTGAAAATTAATTGGGTTAAGTTTAGTTAATATATCATAAGATGGATCAAGCACCATGAATAAATGTGTTATTTGCGATAACATTAAACTTCTAGCAAGTAGGACCTTCCCCGTGATAGTGAGATTTATTTTATTCCATGATGCTATCATCCTGTTTATCCTGCTTATACGCTTATTCCCGTTATCTATTATATCCGCAGCAGGTATAGTGTTAGAAAAAAAAACGTAATATTTTAATGTTACCATCTTCAACTTTCCATTTTACTAACGTTGGTTTGTCATGTCTATTTTTCCACTAGCCTAGCCATAATACTTCAGTCTTAGTTTTGTTCAACTTTAACCCTGTAAATGTTGAAAATTCATCTACCACCCTTAACGCTTCATGAACGGACTTTTTATTCTGTAGGAATAATGTATTGGCATACGCATATTGTGATAAACACAATTCACCATCCAGTCCAGACACCTTTATATCTTTAATGGTTGGAGATTGTCTAATTTTGCAAGCCAAGAGTTCAGCGCCCAAAATAAATAGTAAGGCGCTTAAACGACACCCTTGTCGAATTCCGCGCTCTAAATCAATCCAACCTGTTAGCCAACCATTACTACTTACTCTGCTTTTACTGTTATTATTGAATATTTTCATCACTTTAAAAACTTTGGTCCAAAATTAAGATATTTCAGTGCAACGTTCAGATATTCTTTCGAAATACTATCGAATGCTTTTGAAAAATCAAGAGCCAAAATTATTCCAGGCAGATTTACACTTTCTGTGAATCTGATCACATCCTCAATCAAACGAAGATTTTGGAAAATATCCCGCTCTTTAATATATGCTGTTTGGTCTGGTTTGATTAACTTCTTAATTATAGTCTGAACTCTACTGGCTAAAACAGCTGCCCTTTTTAGTAGTCAGTGCATGTCATTGATATTGGCCTAAAATTAGTCAAGGAGGGACAACCAGTATTTTTTTTATTTGGGTATCAAAACTATCACACCCTTTTTCTGTGTTGGTGATAAAGACTGAGTCTCAAAAGCAGCATTTAGCAGTCTATTACTAAACTGCCTATTTTCTTCCAAAATACTTTATAAAAGGAGAGGTCTCATCTTTCATATTTTTAAGAGCAGTTGAGCATTATTGATTTGATGTACAAAAAGGCCTTCACACTTCTCATTCTCTCCAGTATCTAAAACAGGGGAAGTAACTCCTTGCAAAAAAGTACCTAAGGTCTTGAAAAAGTGTGTTTCTACTGTATAACTTTTTAAAGTGATTGCGAATTCCTTCTGTTACATCCTCTTATGTGTCCAAAACCTTACCCCCCACTACCTTCAAATGAATATATCGCTTTACGCTGAGCCTGTGTTTTTTTCTAAAGCCAAACAATAAGCAGTGTTTTTTTCCCCCTTGCTCAACCCACTTAGCTTTTGTACGGAATTGTGCTCCTTCGGAAGCAACTTCACTTAAAATTTCATAATGATAACACAATTTTGTATACAAATCCACTAAATCTTTATCTTTTGTTTCACTTTTTACTAGTTTTCTTTTTACTTTGTCTAACTTAATTTCTATATTATCTAACTCATTTCGTCTTTATTGTGCTTTTTAACACTGAATTCAATAGATGCATGCTTAATTTGTGTTTTACATAAGTTCCATAGTATTTGTTTATTAACAGTATGAGCATATTGAGAAATACTATAATCTATAACCTTATTTATGAGGTCCACATAGCTTTTATCACACAGGTGATTATTGTTAAGCTTCCAATATCCAGGACCCCTTTTCCAGCTTGCAGTCTCTATATCTAAAACAACACAACAGTGGTCAGATTTAGGATACTTTCGAAGATTGCTATTTTTTGATTTGCCCATAGTTTTTTCATTGACAAATATATAGTCGAGTCTGCGAGCTGTAAATGGATTTGTCCTATTCCATGTAAATTCTTTTTTATCTTTATTAAACAATCTCCAAATGTCTTTCATGCCTAATTTTCTTAAACAACAATTTAATGTTTCTATTACCTTATGATTTGGATTTTCTCCAGCAATGTTATCAAGTCTTATATTAACAACTGTATTCATATCTCCTAGCATAATACAGTTCCACTGATCAAGATCTACAAGTTTTTTAATTTTACAATGTAAGTTATTAAAAAAATATCCTTTTTTCATCATTTTTGTTCGGTGCATAAATATTTATGAGGCAGTAAATTTCCTTTTCATAACAAAATTTACATATTTGAATTCTATTTTCATCGTTCGGGGCTTTCATAATTTCTTCTTGGTCTATCTCAAAGTCTTTATCTATTAACATCACCAATCCCCTACCATGATTTGTATGTGGTACAGCATAGAGCTGACCTTTTCTTTCATTTTTCCACACTAGAATATCATCTTCTGTTACATAGCGCCAGCGGTGGTACCATTGGAGTACTTAACTACAATGTGAATGGACTCGTTAATTCTTAACGCGAAGGCGAACGCGACCTAAGTTTTGTTCGCGCGAAAACCGCGTGTTCAGAGGGCGAGTTAAGAAAATCAGGTTCTGAAATCGTTCTTCATATGTAGATTGGGTTCTTCGAATAACCTTAATGATGGTAAATGGTTCTTCGGCCTCAATCACCGACACGAAGGTTCTGTATGTGATAAAAGGGTTCTTCGTGTTAAACAAAAACATGTCTGCTTAACGGACGTGGTGATTTGCAGTCCCGCGTCTCCGTTATCCATATTCTGCTTGTTGAATTGGGAGATGAGTTAGAGACAAGTTTCCTCGATCAAGTTTCAATTTATTCAACCATCCTGTCGAGTACATTTGTCTGTCTAAGTGTAGTACACTCGATATGAGCTATTGCTGGTTATATGATAGACTGATCGGTGGCAATAGGACGCAATCGATTAGCCGCTTTGCACTAATTATACAATGGACAATTTGTTACAAAAGTTCACCGATCTTTTGGTCAAATTACCTTTATGCTACACCGCCAGGGCCATGTATTGCCATAGATAAACCACAAATAATAATGTGGTTACCACCAGTGGTGGAAGGTTCTGATTGGCATTAACTCTTAATAATTATTCAAAGAACCATATTTTTAAGGTTCTTCGAAGACCTATTTAAAGAGGGTTCTTTGAAGAACCTTTGAAGGTTTACTATGATCCACTCCGAAGAAACTTTAATGGTTCTATTCAGAGCGACCTTTGTCCCCTTGCCACACGGCTCTGTCACGCGCATTCAGTATGAACGATGATTCGCACGAAAAGTCGCGCGGAAGGTCGCAGTGGTCGGGTTCGAGTAGCCTTCAGTATAACCAGGCCTTAATACATCCCTGCTGAAGCACAGTGGATTGAGTTACACCTTTGCTGCATAGGCATTCTCAAATGAGGTGTAGCCCCTAAGATATATAGCTAGAGCTCCTGAAAATCGCGGGATGGTTGTTACGAAGATTCTTCTCAGTTTCCCACCAAAGATGGACAATCAAAATCGTCATAGAAGTGATATACCCTTGAGTACGATACTAAACACTTATCAATCAATCAAACAATAAGAGACTTAATTTATGTGAAATGTCAAGAAAATTATGTAAGGAATTTTATGCGAACGGTATGCTAACACGCTTTCGGCGTCATGAGTCAATGTGGCTGGTTTCTGTGTGCGACACACTTTTGCATTTTTGTTTCAGTCCATTTCTTTTCAAATATTGGAACAGCCGATACAAAAGTAAGCTATACTCGTATCTGTTTTGTCGCTCATTCTAAAATCTATCGGATTTTCTTTAAGCTGCTATGCATATATTCAAACGTTTTCAATGTTTTTAAACCGCTGCTAAATAAGGATATGTTTGCCGGGAATGGCCACCAGAGGAGGGATTTTAAACAAAATCAATTAGGAATACCTGTTGATATCACTGGTGGATTTTAACAAAATGAACAGACTAATATCAACAGTAATATCTGACTTATCGGCCCATCAAAGTAGACCAAATACACACATGATATCATAAGTCTATTCAGCAGAAGAGAGCATGGCGTATTGTACCAGTTCGGCGGAATTTTTGTTTTTGGGCCAGTTTTTAACGTTTCATGTGTCTTAGGCTGAGCAAGAGATGTTATATTTATCCATTCCACGCAGTTGGATTCTCAGAATCAAATGATGAATCTTGGTAATAAACTGATACACATATAGCTAACATGTTAACTGGCGCTATTTAAACCACCAAGTTGCAACCGATTCACGGCCTTCCCATTTAATGTACTATTTTCATATGTAAAATGAATGAACAATCAATCAATCAATCAGCCAATCAATCAATCAATCAATCCATCAATCAATTAATCAACCAATCAACCAGCCAACCAATCAACCAACCAACCAACCAATCCGTCCATCCATCCGTCCGTCCGGCCGTCCGTCACTCAATCAATCTATTATTCAATCAATCAATCAATGAATAAACCCATCTATCAATTAATCAACCTTTTCTGGTTAACATTTAATCAATTTACATTTTTAATTGTAGGTTTTTGACGATGTCTGTCAGCGAAAGTCATATCCATAAATGGCGCAGAATATTTCACTATCGGGATAGAGACAATGACGGTAAATTGAAGGAGACGGATTTAATACGGTACAGCGAAAATTTTGTTACGGTTTATGGAGAAAGGGCGGCGCCTGCTCGAGAGATCGCCACACTTCTCTGGTCTACTTTAACCGCGAAAGAATACAAGTCTGAAATTACAGAACAGGAGCTTGTGGATAATTACACTTATCTCTACGAAAATGACCTCCCATTATTCCGAAAGAAGGTGGAAAAGTATTGCCACCTGAGTTTCAACGCCATCGACTCCAATGGTGATGGCTAAATTAGTCTACTAGAATATAGCGTGTACCAGAACAGCTTCGAGGTACACAATCAAGACTATATAGAGCACGTGTTTAACAAGCTTGACACGGACGGAAACGGAATGATCAGCAGGAAGGAGTTTGTCGATGCAATGATGAATTTTTGCTTCGAAGACGCGCCACACTGGATTTCTGAATTTTATGACGATCATCTGGTGAAAAATTTTAAAAAGTAACTTTGAGATAAATTGTGGTCGGAATTGACTTCGCATTTAAATTTGAGAATTCGGCGGAGTTTCATAACTTAGATAAGAATTGATTTAGACGAAATATAGATGAATTGAGAATGCAGGAATTACCGAATTGAAAGTCGGGACTGAATGAAGATGCTTTAGTAAGACATGTAAGGTAAATAGAAGTTTATATATATAAACAAAACCCTGAAATCATTGTTTACAGTTCAGTTGGACAAGGCTTCAAATTAACCGATATATATGCTTGATAAATACAACAAAAAAAATCTTAATGATCAGCTTAGCAATGAAGGTTGGATGGTGAAATACATGCAGACGTGTTCTCGCCATCTTCTTATGACATAGTTACTTCACAGAATAATTAAAGTGTACGACACTATATAATTCATTCTAGGGTATCTTGTGAAAAACATGTTTCTTCACAACCGTACGAATCTGTACATGTCTTCCTCAAATTGTGGAGCTTTCGTTGAGCTACTAATTGCAACTAAAGTCCGCTTTAAACATACAATTTACGAATTACGGAATATCTAGATACCGCCATTATTCAGCAAATGTTTGGTTGGAATCCTTTCTTAAATTAAAGTTTTGAGCAAATAGTTATAGGGTTTAAAAGTCAGTTTTGTTTAATTGTTTTTACCTCGCTTTAACGGTGGCACCTCGGGGCCCGCGCCGTGGCTCAGTGGTTAGCGTGTCTGAATTCTGATCCTCCTTCAATGTACCGTAAGGGTTCGAGTCGAATGGACCACACGTATATGAGGGAGCAATCTAATTAAAATCAGATGTAAAATAGCTCCCGTATATTTGATTGTCGCGTTTTAGATCTGACCACAAGGCATAGCAAACGGCGTTCAATTAGGACAGGACGCGTGGGGGGTCACAGTAGTATATATGGACTAAAGTGTACGACACTATATATGGGTGATGACGTTATTGACTTACTTTTTTTCATTTGTTTCTATTTAAGTACCTCCACGGTATCTCCTGTACATAATAAGGAAGGATCCTCCGACATACATAATAAGGAAGGCTTGTTACTTAGTATGTATGTCCTTGAAAGCGGCTGCTCTGACATACAGAGTAAAAAAGGCTTTTTACTTATTATGTATTGGCGGTACCATGACCTTTGACCTGTATGACTATGGTTGTACAGGTGGTGGTAGTGTTATGATGACGTCATGGATGATGACGTCATACTGATGACGTCATAGTGATGACGTCATGGTGATGCCGTCATAGTGTCTGGTTTGCTCTGGTTTGATCTGGTTTGTACATATTAAGGAAGGCTTGTTACATATTATGTACAGGCGGTGCCATGACATTTGACCTTTGTGACTATGGTAGTACAGGTGGTGACGGGGGTGTTGTTGGGTTGCCTTCCCAGGATGCTTAGCGCGCGTGATCTCGCGAGATGTGGCGATAATTGGCAAGCTTTCGGACCCGTGTGCTCCTCCATACAGAATAAGGAAGGCGTGTTACATAATAGTGTCTGAATTGATCTGGTTTGTACATAATGAGAAAGGCGGGTCCGGTTGTACAGAATAAGGAAGGCGATCATCCCCTCATATACTAATGTACACAAGGGTTGCTTCGAGTGTGGGGCTTAAAGTAGGGTGAGAGTAGTGTTTTGGGTTGAATTAATTCTAGGAATGTAGGTGTTTGTGCATAGTTTGCATTGACTTAGCACCGCTAAACTATTCTATAAATAGCCATGGAGTAGCCCATACGTCAAGACCGGGGTTACCTCACATTTGCCCTTGGGCTGTATGACTTTAACATCGATAGAGATGTTCTACGCGTCCGCAGACCTTTGATATTCGTAATGGGGTGGGCATCGGTGTTGTGGGATGTGGGGTTGTTGTACGGATTGACTTCCCAGGATGCTTAGCGCGCGTGATCTGCGAGATGTGGCGAGAATTGGCGAGATGTGGGCCTGTACCTGCTGTACATCATAAGGAAGGCTACTGCGTACTACTTAATAAAAGCAGTGGTTATCCAGAAATAATAGTGTGTTGTTAATTATGTTAGCCATGATCTGAACATGGCTATATTCTGTTAATGTCGTACAAATTGTATCGTAAGTAAGTGTGTTTGAATGATACCGTCGAACTTACTAAACTGACTGGCAGAGTACTTGATATAGCAAAACATCACAATATTCTTGTCATAAACTTCTTGACTTGATATTCCAAAATCACGCTGAATAAGTGTATAAATTAATGTCATTGGCAAGCCACTATCACGGATGTTCTACTGTTTGAGGAAATACAAAAAACAAAACTAAAAACAAAACAGTTGATGTCAAGACGGGCGGCTGATGAATGGGACGTGACTTGGGCATGGTTACAGTTAGCATTTTTAACTGTAATTTTATACCGGCTTAGGTGCTATCATTCAACGATCATTAGGCTATACAGGAGATTACAGCAGACCAAAAGCCCTAAATACGATTACTGGTCATTAGCCACCAACATTGTGAGAGAAAAAAAGGCATACCAGCTCACAGATATAAGCCGTCAGAATCGAACCCGGGACCTGTGTACCAGAAGCTAACAGAAGACCATTTCGCCGTTGAAGGTGTATAATATCCTAGTTTTATTAAACACTCGTTAAAAAAGTCAATAACAAATTGAGGTAATTTCTTTATGTCTTAATGTTGACTGGATTAAAAGTTGGTCGCATTATGCTATCCAATTAAGCGTGCTACTTGGTTGGTTGGTTGGTTAGATGATTGATTGATTGATTGATTGATTGAATGGTTGCTTGCTAGCTTGCTTGGTTGGTTGGTTGGTTGTTTGGTTAATTGATTGATTGATTGATTGATTGATTGATTGATTGATTGATTGATTGATTGATTGGTTGGTTGATTGATTGTATGGTAGGTTGGTTGGATGGTTGGTTGATTAATTGATTGATTGATTGATTGATTGGTTAAATGATTGTATGGTAGGTTGGTTGGCTGGTTGGTTGATTAATTGATTGATTGATTGATTGGTTAAATGATTGTATGGTAGGTTGGTTGGCTGGTTGGTTGATTGATTGATTGATTGATTGATTGACGTGTCCAAGGATATTTCACCTGTATAACGGCGGTATACTGCAAAAGTAAATAGCCACTCTAAAACCACCATTAAGTGTTAAGTGTTTTACATTGTTTGAAAAAAAATCTCCCTCCAGTTCTAAGTAAAGACAGCTTGAATATGTTGGAGAACTTTCTGGCCTTAGCCAGACGGCCGTACTTGCATTAGTGTCGCTATGTGCACTTATCTTATCTTGTTATTTTATTTGTTCTGTGACGTCGAGGATACTTTCGTTCGCCTATTGGGCTGGCAAGTAGGCATATGAGTGAAATAACATGAAGTACGAAGTTAAGCCTCAATTAAATAAACAAAGAAACAGTATTTGTGGACCTATGTCAATAGTTCCGATACTAACAAAACGATGATGGGAGACAACTTTTGCTGTCAGTACATTTATACAATAAATGTTGATTATTCCCCCCTTGAACGCCTAGGGTATATACCCACGACTACATTCTGTTTAACTGTTCGCAGAGTTTAAACTACTCTATAAACATAAATGTGGATTTATAAATCTGCTCCCATGGGTAAGTTTTGGAGTTGGAGTGTTTACCAGTATTTCTTGGTCTTGTCATTACCTCATCTCCGAATCGTAGGCCTATTGTTCTGCATAAAGGGGCTCTGCACTGGTCCTACTTGTTTACGGTTTCGGCTCCTGCTCTTGAGCACCCTTGTCAACCTACAGTAGTCAATCCGTTCTAGTCAAGCCATGTTCTAATCCTTCCATAAAAAACGATTTATTTATTTATGTTTTGAATAAGTTTATTAACGCCTAAAAGATGGTAATATTCAAAGAAAGAGTTGACTTTTAAAATATTTTTTTCGTGTAAAAACAAAACAAAAACCAATGTATGTAATAATTGTTCTTCAGTTGATCATATGGTTGAGAGCGATATCAGAATAGACAGACGATTAGACACCAGATATTTCGAGAAGCCATATAGTTTTATCTATAAAGAGGAAAGAACTATACGTTACATACCAAGGGGATGGTAGATTGGTTTGTTTGTTTGATTGGGGTTTTACGCCGTACTTAAGGTTATGCCACTCATATGACGGCGTGCCAAACCAATGGGAGAATGAAACCACCCCCTGACGCCACTCGCAACAAACAATGAGATACAAGACAACCACAGGACATAGCAGGACGCCAAAACAGATCGGCTTCACGCTGCCCCTTAGCTCTGAGAGCACCAGGGCAACATGAAGCTCCGTCCAACCGCCTGCCAGGGATGTTAGAATATATTGTTGAACACATGCTACATGTTAAGCCGTTAAAGTGTATGTGTCTTTGTACATTTACTACCAATAGGCTTAGAATTTTTCAGATGAGGCAATACCAAGATAAATTACAACATTGATGATATATCACAACTGCAAACACGTTAACTCACAGCTCACACGAATGTGTTTATTATCATTAAATAACTATATCATGTCATATACACTATTTGATAACTAAACCTATCTCTTGTCAATTTATATTTACACCGAAGTTGTTGAGTCTTCGACCTAAGTAGACAATTGTGAAATTTTCCAAAGTAGCAGACAATTAGATACCCAGACCTCGCGAGAAGCAATATGGTTTTGTCTACACAAGAGAAAAGAATTACGTAATAAACCACTAGGATTTTTGATGATGTTGCACTGTTTATCACAAATTCACGCAGCGGGACTGTCGACGATCGTTTGTCTAGGTACAGGCACCACAGTAAACTATCCTGTTGACTCAATGCCAAGGTAAA
>JAUELC010257596.1:0-16603 GCA_031471745.1 Cryptochiton stelleri | reverse complement strand
CGAGCGGGTATCTAGGGTATCGAGCGGGTGTCTAAGGTATCGAGCGGGTGTCAAAGGTATCAAGTGGGTGTCTAAGGTATCGAACGGGTGTCTAAGGTATCGACCTTGATAAGGTATCGACCTTGATACCGTGTCTAAGGTATCGACCGGGTGGTTGGTGCGAGCTACCTGTGCCCTGGATATCTCTTAACTAAGGGGCAACACGAAGTCGATTTGTTGTGGCGTCTTGCTCTTTCAATTATAAATGAGCACACTTAGTTGCACCCTACTGTGTGCCCTGTGATTGTCTTTTATCTTGTCATTGTCTGTTGCCAGTGAAGTCGACGGTGGTGTCATTCACCCATTGGGCTGGCACGCCGCCATATGATTGAAATAACAATAAGTATGACGTAATACCCAATTCAATATTCGAGCATGGGAGCACTTCGACAGAATTACCCGTCACATGAAGGCACCGCCATGATATAAGTGAAATAACCGTAAGTACTTACCAAACAAACCTAAACATCCATCTACTATTTATATTAAAATATAATCGATTCTTATCAGTCGGTCGAAATTTAAATGAATACATACTCAATTTTGATCGAACAAGACTTAAACTGTCTACAGTTAGTTCATTTACTTCGGACAGAAACTCACTATATGATCTTCTTGTACAATGTAGGTGTGCAGTTAACCAACATTCACAGCTTTAATTACAAATAATAATTTATTTTAATCGTCATAATGAATCCTACAGGATTATCAAATTTATGTATGTGATATGACAAGATCATTGTTTAATCAGGATGTCTCCAAATGGCAGGGATTCTCTTTTAGTTTGGTCAGAAGCCTATTAACCAGAAGTCAACTAGAAAGGCTTTATAAATGGTTACACAGGGTTTCCCATGATTCATCAGGCGAGTTGCCTGTTCAAACTTCATACACTGTACACTTGAAGGCGCTACACTTACAAGCTGACTAAATTTCCCTCCAACGCCGTTGTGCTGGAGTAAATGGGGCGTTGCTTACTTTTAGTTATATAGACATCTGATTTCATTCATCAATCGTAATGTAGACATAGTCTGCATATAGCAGTCAGGAAAACTTGAGTGATATATGGAGGATATATGCACAGAGCCACGTACGTCTATCTGCATACTCTGATAACTTAATCATTTTCTTCAAAATTATAAAATGAAGAACAGTGAGAACAAGTTTTTCAGTGCCTTATTAAATAGGCCGACATGTAAACTGTGCTAACAGAACCGTTTCTCACAGAATTTATAAAATAAAGAACCAACGAACCATTTATAAGGATAAGATATATATATATACATTTTTCTCTCTCTTTATTTATAAAAAATATATTTAGGTTACCCATAACAACTCGAGATTAACATCCATTGAAAAATTCGTAGAGTTAATTTAGAACATTAGTTGTTTTATCGTTTTCTTATTAACCGATATCCCTGTGCCAGTGTGATTAATCTTCAGAGATATATCAGTAAGAATAATGGTTGCCAGATGTTTAAAGCACTATTAAATAGCCCTATGGTGTATTCTGTCGGGCATAGCAATCATTTTCACCCAGTTTATAAAAAAGATCCATTTATTAAGTGCAGTTGGACGCAGTTGATCAGGGCGCTATTAAATCGGCCTACAAGTATACCGTGGGGGCGTAGACATTATTCACCCGTATTATGAATGAAAGACCCATGTATTGAGAATGGTTGGGACAACTGGTCCAGGGCGCTATTAAAAAGGCCTACATATATACTTTTGATTGAGATAGTAGCCAGGAACGCCGTTAGATTCCTGTCACACGAAGACAGCGATTGATGTAATATGATGTGAAATAACCTTAAGTATAGCGATAAACACCAAAACAGAAACACTTTTGAGAAGCTGGATTTCGAAGGTCTAAATGCTTGATCTAACATCAGTCTTCTTTCATATTGACATGCTATTTAATTTATAATTTCACCCCAGGAAAGACACTAAGGTATCACTTCAAAGGATTGAAACGGCACAAACGGCAATCACATTCTATCGCCTCCGTTCTAGCCTATGTCGGTATTAAGAGTGCGCGGGATGAATATCAAAGGTTCTAACCACGTTTTGATGGAACGCAATATTCCATCTGCCTTAAATATAAAATCTGCTCAGTCTTACTGTCATAATGGATTTGAGTTGATAGAGGCCAGTCCTAGCCCGAGGCGAAATGTCAGAAAACGGGGCATATAAAGACTATCTAAATTAAGTCAAACCGAATTTAATAATATTTTCACTTGCAATTTTTCGATACTGATTTCAGAGATGAATCACGGGGATTTTTTTTGTCCCTAATCAAATTTCATTAGTTCTTTTAACCCATTTCTCTCCTACGCAGTTTGTCTGCAATAAGAAATATCTACAAAATCGAAAGACGAAAGTATATGCATGATAAACTCAGGTTTGCTGAGCCAACGGTAATTTTTAATCATATATAAATTCCAGAATTGCTAGGTTTGGAATATTGATAAGGTTATATATACTATTTAGTATCTATAATCCCTATTGAACGCTCCAGGCTCGGTAAAAGCTACTAACAGACCCAGGACCATTTCAAACTGCACAATAAATATTTTGATAATTAGATACATATGATGTATGTATGTATGTGTGATTGTCTTTTACATTGTCATTGTCTGTTGCCAGTGAAGTCATAAATGAACAATAATTTGTCCACAGTTGGCCTCCTCAAACGATCTTAAGTGACTCCCCTATCTTTTTGTGTTTTGATGACCATAAATTCCAAAGTCTTATAAACTTGCACAGTTCTTTTTTTGAATTTTATTCGGTTAATCTAACATTATTTCGGATGATATTTCGTCCCCTTCCTCTTTCTATAAAATAGTAGAAATGTTCCATTTTCTTACTACACCATTTGTGATTGGTGCAACCGTGGAAATTCCAAATCATAAAGGGTTGCATGGAAGCTCCCATCATACCCATGGTCCTCACCTAGTGAGAATGCATGGAAACTACCACGAAATCTCGATCATGATTCACAATAAAGGTTGTCTTAAAACTATTTAATTAATAATTTAAAAAAAAATCCTGCGGTCATATTTAAAATAACGTTTTTTTTGTTGTCTGGTTTGGAACGCATGCAGACAATCTGCTGATCTGTTATTTGTGCGAAATGATGTGACAGTAGAAACAGTTTCTATATAGAGTTTTTATAAAAAATGGAGATTTGTCACCGCTGCCAATTGCTCCCAAAAAAAACAATTGCTCCGAAAAACGACAATTGCTCCAAAAAACGGCAATTGCTCCGCGACAATTGCTTCTGTATGCGACAATTGCTCCGACGACATTTGCTCCGGCGACAATTGCTCCGACGACAATTGCTCCGACGACAATTACTCTGACGACAATTGCTCCAGTGACAATTGCTCCGGCGACAATTGCTCCGCTTATATTCCTCCGCGACAATTGCTCCGACGACAATTGCTTAGGCGACAATTGCTCCGGCGACAATTGTTCCGGCGACAATTGCTCCGGCGACAATTGCTCCGACGAAAATTGTTGCAAGGGATTGTACCCAATACAGAAGAACCAATTGTTGCCGGGACAAATGTCGCCAGTGAAATTGTCGCTGGAGCAATTGTTGTGGATTATTTGTCACTGCTATCAAGTTATGATTACTATCAATATGCATTAAGTGATATTTTGCTTTTTATACGGCCGGGATTTTATAGGACGTATTATGGTATGGGGATATCCGTCCCTCTGTCTGTGTATTTTTGTCTGTCTGTTCGTCTGTCCACTCTTTGGTTTCCGGCCGTAAACTTAAAAAGCGCTTATCGGACTCTAATCAAACTTGGTATAGGTGGGAATATTCCATGTGCCAAGATGTCGCACGGGATTGATATTGGCATATATCCGCCTACAGGTGGCCCCATCTGATGACAAAGTCTGAATTTGTTTTCGATGTTTTAACTTGAAATCCGATGATCGGATTTTTATCAAACTTGGTAAAAGTATTCCGAGTGGCAAGATGTCGCATGGATGAGTTTGGTGTGTGTACGCCTTGTTCGTCCGTCTGTCTGTCCGTCCATCCGAATTTTGGTTTCCGGCCGATAACTTAAAAATCGCTTATCGGACTCTAATTAAACTTGGTAAAATATTCCATGTGCCAGATATCGCCTGGGATTGAGTTTGGCAGATGTCCGCCCATGGGTGCCACCACCTGGTGACACAGTCTAAATTTAGTTTTCAGCTGTTGCTGCTGTTTACTGTTGGACATACACCACCGTCATACAAGTGAAATACATGTACTCTTGGGCATGGCGTTAAACACCAATCAATCAATCAATCAATCAATCAATCAATCAATCAATCAATCAACCTGCAATTTATATTTACTTTGAAATTTAACATAAAATAGATTGTCATCACATGCAAACCACATAACATATTAGTCTGGTATTACAGGTTTAATATTCGTCTAGCTATATATCGACATTAAAGCTTTATGAAAGGAACACTGAGATTCATAAATCGAAAAGCATTAGCGATAACTGTCAGGACTAGAGACTCTCATTAATTTCCCGTTTCTGTCGAAAATATCCGGTTAGATTATATTCTCCTGTATTACTAGTGATTGATAAAATCTCAGCTGTCCAAGTTAAAATATTTAATTCTCCTTTGTTTTACAACGAACCAGAGATTCGATGATTAAATATGTATCAGAACTCACAAGGGAGTTGGAAATGGAAAATCTAAATGATCGACTGACAATGACATTTCACGTCAAACTCTTTACAAACCCTCAAAGGACTTTATATTTAATATAACAAATTGCTCCCAAATTGCTGTATTTTAGCGTCAAGTCTTATCTAATCCACATCAATATTAAACAAAACTATTAATCATAAAAAAATAGTTTTCGTATTGTCCCGATCAAACGCGATAATTCGATGTAAATAAAATTCGTTAAATGAATCCATAAAATGAATTCATAAATTATAAGTTGTAAATTTATTACCTTTAGCGAGACATTAATCGTTAGACACGGATTACTTCCCTTGAAGTTATGTGGTAACATACATACCTCATGGATAAACAATCTATAAATATACAAGCAATTCATGTTAAGAGCCAACAATTTTAACATGATACATACAAATAAAAATATTGATATTGTTAACAATAATACTTATGATATAATTTAAAAAAAAAATCATTATGTATAAGATTTTACAACAAATAAAGATATATATAATAAGGAAGCTTACCACTTCAGTCGTATACATTTTTGTGTGGAAAATGGATAACCAATGAAAGTCAGGATGGAGTTTATTTTGATTTCAGTTTATTCATGAAACACCAGAATGTTTGCATGTAAGCGCAAAAGCTTACGGTGTCTTTCGATTGAAGTGAAATAAGATTGACGGAAAGTATCTTATTTCTTTGTCCAATATCGACATCCAGGGAGATGCTCATGAAACGCAATAATCAGCTATTCCATATAGGTTTCATTTTACATGCCCATCGAGCCAGATAGGCCTTGTCGGGTGCCGGGAACTGGAACACTGACAGAAAGGGCTAATGGAGACACCATTTGTTGGGTAACGGGATGGTGCATACTCAACAAGCGCTAAGGGCCGTAAGACCGCGGCCGTGGTATCCATGGTATGATATGAATTTGAAATTTCCCACAATCTGCGAATTTCATCCATGTGCCATATTAATCAACCGCCGTGCAAACATTACAAAGTATTAATGCTTAAACATGTTAACTACAGCCGTTACACTGGTGTCTTTTATCTTAATTGCGTGTTTATCGAACATTCCGAGTGTGATTGGTGGGAGCTTCCTGTGTGCCCTGGTGCTCTCTGAGCTCAGGGGCAAAACGAAGCTTATTTGTTGTGGTGTCTTGCCTGTAAAATTGGTGCACTGTCTTATTGCATCCAGTTTCGTGTACTGTACTTGTGTTGCTTGTTGAAAGGGACGTCGAGGGTGGTTCCCTTCATCCAATGGGCTGGCAGTTTTGCACGCCACCATATGAATGAATTGACCGTAAGAATGGCGTAAAATAAACTATTAAACGTTCCGGATTTGGAAATTTACTTAAAGCTTCGAAAACTGACCGTTCTTGAACAATACAGGAAATCCGTGTCTCGTTTTAGCATTCAGTGTCATGTGTTTCTAACCCTTATGTGCATATCCCCCATTTTACGGTATCATAGCGCGTAGTCCGTGCCCATACGCTAACTGGTATGGACACAGTGAATTTACCGATTCTATTAAGATAATGTGTTGCTGTGATCCCGTGTACCCTCTTCCAGCATGATTAGAACATGATTGATTGGTATTGCAACTCCTGGCTTACAAACCTGGGGGGAGATGGGATTGCATTGTTTAGATCCCTGAAGTAACACTACTAAAGCCACATGACATGATTTACAATAACCCTCCGATAACAAAATGCAAAAAATCTCGTATGTAATAACTGTAATAAAAGCTTGTCCCAGCGTATATTGTAGCATTTATATTTACAACATATGAAATATGGCTTTAACTACATAGACAATATTTGGACCAGGAAAGTCCAATCTTCTCGCACCGTGGCTCAGTTGGTTGGGCATTGGACTGGTGAACCCCCTTCAATGTACCACGCAGGTTCGAGGCCGCCTGTCTACCCTGGTATAACATGGAAGTTTCCCGGTGACTGTGGAGATCGTGTGGTGTTTTACGAGGTTTCTTCCCGGTTTTCCACCAGACACCGGTAATGCAAAGTCGTAAATAAGTGACGTTAAACACCAATCAAACAAACAAACTGGTATCTGTTTGAACTAAGTGAGTGTTATCCCAAAATAACGAAAATGCTGTTTATGGCCACGTTCTAAAGCTTATTTCATTATATATGGAGACATGAGATAAAAATGTGCTTCCCAAAGCAGCCATTGAATCCCCAAACAGTATGTTGGAGTACGAAATAGAGGAATAGAGTGTTATATACTCCTGAGCAATGTATTTCTTTCAATTATATTTCTGATGTTTTAATGATAACTGAACATTCTAACACAGACACAGTGCTGAGCTATGTCCTTCCAAAGATATTGTAAATGGTAGAAGTTAAATTGAGTTCCCATTGGTTTTTAAAATGAAGTCACGAAATAGGCTAGTAGGAGTTGGCTCCCTTCATTCGCTCATTTCACTGATTACTGTTCGCATTTGTGGTTTCTTTTCAGTGACAAACGATTCAATAACGTCACAAAATTGCCGCTATAAGACCAGGGGGAATACAGAAACATGACATATTCAATTGGTAAACAAAAATACTTGTTTGTTTATCGTGCTTTAGCAAATCAGTTTTGCATGGTTTTAGAGAGTATAGCCTTGTCGTGGTAAAATATGCGCATACACCACTAGTCCCTACAGTAAACCCTAGGTATACGAGGAAAGTCATGTGTGGAGAAGTGTTTTTTCGAGATTGGCTTATAATTGGAGGCGACCTCGTAAGCGTATAACACGAAAACCAGATGCAAACGATACATACATCATAAACAGAATAGAAACGAAGCAAACAGAGGAATTCCACTTCCACAATGGCACAGAGAAAGACATTTTAATTTGGGAATGACAGCTCTATGTCACAAGGACATACCGGAGAAAATTCTAATCTTTATTGGTGTAGTGGTGCTTCTAGATAGCCAGGAAAGCTTGTTGACATAGGTGTATAGGACCGAATCCGTTTTGGAGGACAAAAGGGGTCAAATGCTCGATAAAAAAAATGTCATAGACCTACACGACCCGATGTTTTTAAGTGTAGTTTTGCCGGAATTATTCCTCATGAAAAGTATGTGTCGAAATTTCGTCTTGCTCGAATTTATCTTCTCGTTTAGCGGTAATATAGGGGTTCGGCAAATGTTCGTTCAAATGTAAGTGAAATAACATTTCATAAGGCGAAAACACCATAGCACCAAACCTTTCGCACGTATCGATACCATCGACAGAGAACTCACTCCAAGTGCTCTATCCAAAACAAAGTTATTTCCACGCAGTAGACTGAGAAAACATATGAATAGCTTAAAAGTTGCATTTTGCTTCTAGGGTCATTTTGCTTCTTTTTGTACACCTATGCTTCTTCTAAAATAAGACGTGTTCGCGGGAGATTACCACCAGATGGAGCTCTGTTTTACTACATGTCAACGGCCAATCAGGTTATGTTTTACAGGGGCGTATTCGGCTGCATTTGTTTGTGTGGTATACACCGTCGAGTAAACATTCCTTGAAGTAGTATACACCAAAAGCGACGCTTGGTATATAAATAAACCGGCGAAAGTGATTTGATGAGTACCAATTTACAATTCACCATATAAACATGCTGAATTGTACATTATTGGAACTGTCTACTCATCAAATCATAGTTTAGGCCTTGATTGTAACCTTTGGTGCTTATTTATGTGTCCATGTTTGTAACAAAAAATACTGTCATATCATTACATTATGCATTTAATGATAAAAGGCATTGACTATTCTATCTCATTTATCTTATTTTGTTGTTTTGATACTTCATAAAAACAAACATAAAAAAATAGGATGAATAACAACTACTAGCTTTATCATTACTCACATTTAATGGATAGTGCTGTTGTTTTTTGATGACAATATATTTTCAAAAGTAAGGCTTAATCACAAATAAACATTAAGTCTAATAAGTAAAAAGCACAAAACTTAAAATAAAATCGGATTAAAATATTTGTATTTTACATATACACGGATTAAATCACATTCAAATTGACAGAACAAAGACAAATGTCCCCCTCTGCTCTTGACTAGTTTTGTTTTGACACCCGGTTTTGTTCAAATTTAAAATAAAGGTTAAATTTGAAATATTAACGGTTCCACAATTAACATTTAAAATTGTATTGCATTAAATGAGATTTCTTAAGTGTGTGTTTGATGTACTCGATCTCTCAACTTTACAACTATAAGACAAAACCATATATCTTCCTCACTGGGATTGTTATTGACTTAAATACAAATAGCGTTCAAGGTAAGTAATTGTGACCATAAAGAAAACTTCTACAGAGAGATGTAAGGTAAATCCGCTGGTTCATCTGGTTTAGGGATGTTGATGCAATCACGTTGTGTAGTTGCGTTTGGTTGTTTTTGAATTAGTATATACATTTTTATATAGCTCAAAGTGTCCTCTAAACAATCGTAAAAGACTTCTGCAATTTTTATAACAAGCAAAGACTTAAAACATTACTTTTAGAGGAATTATGTTAAGATGTTCTTAGCATTGTACCTTATGGAACCTCGTTCGTTTATCTACCAAGACTAGCTTTGGTATGACCTAGTTAATGACTGCACTCGTTTATTTTTCTCAACGTGTTGATACTGACGTCATTCCTCGGGAGCCAATCAGTATTAGTGTGAAGAAAATGAAAATAAAAAGAGCTGGCTGTGGTGGTCATCTCCCGGGAAAACATCTTCCTTTAGCAGCGGTTGACACAAGTTAGTCTGGACATCGAAAAAACCGCTGTTCAGAAACGTAACTGCAGATCCGTTCCACAAAACAGGCATATAGCCAGAGTTGATCTTAATTTAAATGGTGCCAGTACTAAAGGTATCATGATGGGAATTAAGATCAAATTTTGCTAAGACCAGGGGTCGAGGTTATATAGCTTATTAATCCTCAACCGAGTCGACTCTCGGTCCGTACTAAAAAAACATAGCTTATAAACATGTTGAGAACTTTTATCTGCTCAGCTGAGCACGAATCCTGAGTATGTTCTGAACCGCTCAACGGAAAATCATAGGTGTTTGAAGCATTCGACAGTTGTAAATGCATTGTAACAACAATTTCCTACTCGATATTGAAAGACTATAGCTTTAGTTTGAGAAAAACATTTTATCGACGACAAACAAAATCCGTTGGAAGCAGCCGACAAAATCAGCGTATAGTTTTTTTGTACCTCTTTGACTGAAGAGCTCCACAAAGTTGTGCTCACAGGCCGAATTGTGCATTGGGGTTATACTCAGCTGAGCACGCTACAATTCAGGGTAGCACGTTTGTGTACAGAGTCTGCCTTGAGTATACTCAAGTCGTTATAACATCGGCCCTATAGGTTATGGAACAATATCATTGTGTGAAGTTCGAGGGCTTGGTTGTTTAGAGCAGCCTGTGCTCTTATGCTCTCAGAGCTAAGGGACAGCTCGAAGCTGATCTGTTGTGGTGTCTTTTCACTAAATCGGCACATTTTATCTTATTGCACCATCTTATGGGTCAGCTGCTTGCCTGCTTTCTACTTCATCCATTATGATGGTACCTTGCTAATGAGTTATATAATCTGTAGTCGAGCATAAAACGCTAATTAAACAATCAAAAAGTGCAGAAGAAAAATGACCGTACTATAAATTTTCTTTTCCACATTTCAGCTATTTCAACCAGACCAGCGTTATTGATAAAGTTCCATATACATTCCTGCTGCTCGGTGGTCTCTATGCATTGTTACAGTTAATTGGAGTATTGCTCATCAGTAATCCACCGGACTTCTCATTGCAAGAAAAAACTACTTCAGATCCTAAGGTACGTACGTATGCCTGTGATGAAGGTAAACAACAGGGGATGAACCTTGGAAATGCCATTCCACTCGAAACTGTAAAAGTCTGAAGGTTTGGTGTGATCATGGGTGATTTTGACAGTTTTTGGGCGATGTGGAGGGCTAGGGCGACAATTCTCAGAAGCGCACAACTATATAACCAAAATAGGTGCTGCCCACCAAGTTTCATCGAAATCAGTTCAATAGTTTAAGAGCTGCAATCGTGGTAGGTGCTACTCCCGCGTGCAATAATCTGGTTGCTGTTGTTGTTCCTTATTAGTTAACGCGAATTGTTTCGGCTTAAATGCCGTGTGTTGTCCATTCACATTCCCATCCACCTAGTTATATCTCCACATTTAAGCTCCGACTCTGTAAGTGGTGTCGGCTTATTTGGCCAGATGCCTTTGCCTTTTTGTTTCAGTTTTTTACGTTTTAAAAGTAGCACATCCTCTGCTGGTTTGAAACTCTGCAAACTTTACAAGGCTAAAGTTGTTGTATTTGTTCTGTCTTAAATATCGATCTACCACGGTGATAGATCGTTAATGTGTCGGGCATCATTGTTTGGTGGGGACTCTAAAAAAAAGTATGAAAAACGTTGATCACACTTTTCTGTTTTTCTAACAGTATTTTCATTTCTCATGTTTGTCGCACAATTGTGTTGCTCCTGTTGGTTTGATCCTATGTTCACAAATTGTGGTGCTTTTTTCTTTCTTTACTCGCCAACCGTTGAGCTATGTTATTTGCACTTTGAGGCGATGGCACAGTATTTTCCACAGCACCAACTTAAAAATCTTCGTCTTCGCTGGATATTTCATCTGTCCTAAATCCAAGATCAAAATTTGATTGCCCAGCATCAGAGTCATCAGATGAAAATAATCCACAGGTGTCAAGCAGGATGTTAGACATGTTTATGAGTGAGACAGTTCGATCAATAGTTGAATTAGAAAAACTGGATAACGGATAACAAAATAGTAAACAGAAACAAGAACTTTGAACAGGATAAAATGGAACTCGATGAAATATATATATACACAATCTATATAGAAAACTGGAACTATTAAAAGAACTACGTAGACTAGGATATGGTAAACAGTTGGCGCGATAGAACTGACAGGTGACAGCGGTTACTGGAAGAAGCAGATGATAAGCACTGATTTATTTTATATATTTTTTGATAAGTTTTAAAACAATATTAACAAAAAACTTAATTTTTATGGTTTATGTTTTTTAATAATTTTAGTATATTTTCACATTTTGCGTCTCAATTGTAAGCTGAATTCAGATTAGGTTGATACGGAATTCAGACTAGTTTGATAACGAATTCAGAGTAGGTTGATACAGAATTCAGACTAGGTTTATACAAAATTCAGAATAGGTTGTTACGGAATTCAGGAATTCAGACTTGGTTGACACGGAACTCAGACTAGTTTGATACGGAATTCAGACTAGTTTGATAAGGAATTCAGACTAGGTTGATACAGAATTCAGACTAAGTTGATACGGAATTCAAACTAGGTTGATAATTCAGACTAGGTTGATACGGAATTCAGACTAGGTTGATACGGAATTCAGACTAGGTTGATACGAATTCAGAATAGGTTGATATGGAACTCAGACTAGATCGATACGGAATTCAGACTAGGTTGATACGGAATTTAGACTAGGTTGATACAGAATTCAGACTAGGTCGATACGGAATTCAGACTAGGTTGATGTGGAATTCAGACTAGGTTGGTACGGAATTCAGACCAGGACGATACGTAATCGGAATATTCCACTCTGTATGGGTACAGTGGCACGTATATGTATTTGATGGTACCTGGTTTGAATCCCGATGGAGGCAAGCACTATGTTCTCTCTTCATTTAATAAATAAACGTATGATAAAATATTAAACATTTGCAATTCGGCAGCAATTTGTATAGACTCAAAACAGTGAAAAAATAGTAACAAATTGCACAGTATTCACCAAGGTCTGAATAACCCTCAAATGTTACAAATTGTTTTAGTGTGTAGAAAGAAATTATAGCATAGTAACAACTCGAAAACAGATAGTGGATGCATAATTGACTCTTGTCCTGCAATCAACGATCAATTCCATGTCTTATTTTGAAAATTGTTACTATGATTTAGTTCCTTTGGCTAAGAATTTTTTCTTGATTATATAACCACCTGAACACAACTTATATAACGGTATTTGAAATAGCCCCGACACCGAGATTTGTGTTACTGATACACTTTTTAAGCAACAAGTCGGCTCATCCTATGCTGACTTTTTTTCCTTTTTTTCACAGGTAGCTTTGTGTGCCTGTTTACCTGTCAGATTTCAATTTTGCATAATGTAGGCCTTATATATATGTTCATTGGGCTTAATTGTTCACAATGTATGTATTTTAATCTCAGTCGTTATCTATCCTGTAAGTGGGTCTCAATCTTCCCCAGGCGAGGTTGATGTCGCTTCAACGTTTGTCACCCTTGCCACGCTTGACCGGTTTCGGCGGTCAGACAGAAGATCAAAGTGAAATAGCGAAAACGATTAGACCAATCAAATACATGTACCACTATTCAAACAGTGTATCGCATCTGTCGGAATAGCAAGATAAACAGAGGGAAAGGCATCCTTCTTCTGAGCAATGGCTCTAATTATGCTAATTCTTGATTGTATCAGAACGGTGATATTAACTTTCTGCCAAACTTCGTTAAATAAAAGTTACCTTGTCTTTCACTATGCGGATTATGTGCAGAGGGATATGGCATGCCATCATGGCTTGACCGTGCCGCTAACTCCATCTAGGGGTGTTTGTTTGACCAGAAATACGGTGCAAGCGTGACAAAGGGAGAAAAGAAACTTCACCTCGGAACTCACCTTGTCTCAAAAAGCATGATGGGCCTTCGGGTCTGTATGGATAGAAATCTTATCAAATCAGTTAGTGTGAAGTTGTGTGAGTGAAATACACAACAAGAAGATGAAACATCTGCCGTGCTGGCACAGATTCATGGTGAATTTATGAAAAGTCTAGCTCCACCTCTTTGTAGGAATTTCGTTTTAAACTATATATCACCAACTAAACCTTGATACTGTACGGATTTTGTTTCCTGTAGCTAGGTGGAAGAGACGAGTGATATTTGTTGAGGAACAGATCGTATACAACATCAGATCGAGATTCTCAGAGTTCTTCCGATGGGCCAATAGCTTATACATTAATAATACATTCTGATGATTTTGTCAGCGTGCCTAATATCTAGACAAAAATATGCCACTCTCTACATGGCAGAGGATTTGGCTAGCATTCAATACGATGTTTGCTTTTTTGTATGATTGGAGGTTTACGCCGTACTAACGGTTATTTCACTCACATGACGGCGTGCCAACCCAATGGGTGAAGGAAACCACCCCCGACGCCACTGGTAAAAAACAACGACAAGATACAAGACAAGCAAAGGACAAAACAGGACGCCACAACATATCGGCTCCATTTTGCCCCTTATCTCTGAGAGCACCATGGCAACATGAAGCTCCTTCCAACCGCCCGCCATTCAATACGAAGCCTATGTAGCCTAGTCGGTAGAGTGTTGGCACTATTACGTGAATAACCCGGGTTCGAATCCCGGCGAAGGCATGCACTTTTTCTTTCTTTACATTTATGAAATATATATTTGTCAATTTGCATCCTGGGCATTTACAGAGACAGCTGTTTCGGTCCGTTTTGCAATGTTTTTCCTCTTCTTTTTCGTGAACACTTTACTTTTTGAAACGCAATTATGAATATTCATGCTCATAGTATCGAATGAAGATAACTTTTTTATTTATATAATGGTGAAATACCAGAATTTCCGTCACTCATAAAATTTATATTTCACTGCAGTAAAAATAGCCTTTAATTCATTTTGATATAACATCGTTGACAGCCATGAACTTTGACCCACACAAAGACCCTGCCGGTACTTCTTTTCCAAGTGTCGTCTGCACATCCATTGTGTCAAAATGGTTCCCTCATTGCCTTTTCAATACAGCCAAACCACAAACTGTAACTTTACACGATATTACATAGTCCAAGTGATAAGTCAAGTTGCAGATAAAGGTTATGATTATATGAAATAATACATCTATGAGAATTTCTTATCATTTATTTGCGCAAACTCAAGTTATTCTTTAAAATTTTTGTGGTTTAGCGAAAAAAAACTTTTATAGAGTGGAAATAGGCGTAATAATTTTAATGAAGTTAATTTTTACATTATGGCATGTCCTGGTCACAGCTTATACTGATAGGACCCCCTTGTCAGTTATCACTTCCAACGAGCACTCAAGCAATATAAATGGTATTCAATTTTCACTTTGGAATATCCTCTATATATATTCATACAATTATTCCATCTTATTTCTTGTAGAATAATGGCAATCCCGCAATCAAGTGCCGTGTTGTTGTTGTTACTGGTCGCTTTACCAGTGAAATGTGCTCCAGTCATTGGAAAACAGTATTTGTCAGATTTTGATGAAGGGTTACGACTGCATGGAAACGTTCATGGCCTTCAGAAAGATGTAGAACTTCTCACGGAGCTCCGCAGTTTGTTGTCTTTATCGCAGACATACAAAGGCGTGACCCGAACAAATAACAACTTTCCAAATCTATCTGAAAACCAGACCTCTGTTGAACAAAATAATCGTGACCATGGTACTTTAGACACGCCTCAAATTCCGCAATTAAGCAGGTCGAATACGGGGACAAAATGTCAACTGAAATTCAACCCGACAGGCTGGCGAAAGAAACGGAGCACGGACGAATATAGCGAGTTGGAAAACCTCTTGAAAGAAAAGGAACAGACTGACGAGGGAATATATTCTGACGAAGATGAAGTCAAATTGCTCCCCATCTCCACCAAATTACGTCTCTTGTTGAAACCAGTGATTATCAGACGAAACAGCAACAACGCTGGCGGATCCATGGAGCGCCTCGATAATATATTGGCTCATCTCAGATCATACCTGGCCAAAAGAAAAAGCGGGAAGCCATTAGATTTTAATCCTACTGGATGGTAGGGACTCTTTAAAATGGTCTGTTCATTGAAACTACAGACATGCACTGGATTTAATTCGATTCCACTGATATGATTTCATGTTGGGACAATGCTATGTTGGAGAACTACAAAATAAATATGTCGACTATCTTTCCAGTTGTTTCTGATATTACTTTTTCCTACTTTACAACTTGTCTATTTCGAAATATGAGAAGGTTAGCTTTGTCTTTGTCCCAATCCGTATTTAACCGAGGAATTTATGGCTTACGCGGGCATGGAGGCTCTCTATTGGACCGATAACGAATGACATTCGATTTTCACTCTCTTGTACGGTATATCATGTATTTAGATATTGAACAATTTCTTTACGCAATTACTTTTTCATGAACATCTGTGACACTCCCACAGTAGTTACCAGATTCTAGACTGGCTTTTTGTTTGTATCTCACACAACGGTTTCCTACGGTTGTGTATCTCACACAACGGTATGGGACAATTGATAGCCGGGCTAGCTTAAGACAATCGTACCAATTGCTCACAATTAGGCCGCAGCGCACCCCAATAGGGGCTCGTGGTAGGGTAATGTAATTAAATCTTATCAACTAAACTACCTGCCAACAAAACCAAACCTGTACAGGCTTGTTATAAACCAAATTCGAGCAAAACGAAATTGCAATACATATATGCCATGAGGAGATATGCGGGAAAAAAATAATTTGATAGATTCTCGGGCATTTAACCACTCTTGCCGGACATATTATGGTATGTTGGTTGTCTTTCCGTCGGTCTGTTTGTCTGTCTGTGTGTATACGCCCATTGGTGGCGCCGTCTTTTTGCTGGAAAACTGCTTATCTGATTCTTATTGAACTGGGTACAAATATTCCATGTAGCAAGATGTTGTATGGGATTGAGATTGGCGTATGTGAGCCTGGTAAAAAGTTTGGTTTCCGGCTGTTTGGTTTCCGGCCGTTAACTTTAAAATCGCTTATCATACTCTAATCA
>JAUELC010257485.1:0-10381 GCA_031471745.1 Cryptochiton stelleri | reverse complement strand
ACCACCCTCACAGTCGGTGGCAACAAACAATGACAGAATGCAAGAATAGGACGCAACACATACTGCAACAAGAAAAACTGTGCAAATTTACAGTGCTAGACGCCAAAACAGATCGGCATCGTGTTGCCCCTTAGTTCTGAGAGCACCAGGTTACAGGAAGCTCCCACTGACCACCCCTTAGCTCTGAGAGCACCAGGGTACAGGAAGCTCCCACCAACCACCCCTTAGCTCTGAAAGCACCAGGGAACAGGAAGCTCCCACCAACCACCCCTTAGCTCTGAAAGCACCAGGGTACAGAGAGCTCCAGCTAACCACCCCTTAGCTATGAGAGCACCAGGGCACAGGAATCTCCCACCAGCCAGTGGCAAGTTGCCTTATTGTCCAAGTTATTTCAATGACATTCTTACAATTCCAGTAATTCATACACAAGTATACAAATACAATACTTCAATTTATAATATTGAAATTATTCTCAAGAATGAAGTGTTAACAGTCCCTGTTTTTGCAACGGCTAAAACGATCGGTAAATATATATATTTATAAAAATATATATATGAAAGTATAGGACTATACATTGCCGCTGCGCAGGAGTGTTGGCCGAAATATGGAATCACTTCCGCTTTGATTAGTGTTTAATGTCGTACTCAAGGGTATTTCACTTGTACGATGACTTTGCGTTGCGGGTGATAACCACCCACGATCTTCGCAGTCCCAGCAAAACTTCGCCCCTCTACATCAGATCGCCAGGTGGTCTCAAATATGTTATTTGCGCGGTAAATTGAATGGGGGTGAGCAGTCGAATACACAGCCGACTGAGCCACGGAGCGTCCCTCGTTAGATTGTGTCTTCCTTGAGGTTGTTGAGTTATTTTAGAAGAATATGAAGTTTGTAGCGATTCCCGTTACCATCCTTTTGAAGACACCTCCAATAAAATAGTTTGAAATAAACCGTACAAGTCATTTAACAGTTAAATAAATATGGGATTTTTCATTGTAGTTGGTTTGAACTGCTAACTGATGTCTATTAATTATGACCAGAATGCTAATTAACATCAAACCTGATTATTCCTTTGTTCGTTGCATATTCCATGTGTCGACATATAGCATCAAACATCTCACGTGTCGTGGATATGTGACGACAGTCGAACACCTATTTAACAAATCGAGACAAACATCAAGCAGAAAATGACATATACAAATATGTTTTTAAAACTCAGTTATTAAAAGCAATAACTACTACACACAAAGATACGTTGTGAATTTCAAAGGAGCGACAACAGAGATATGAAAATCAGAGACTGCGAATGAAACAAGCACACGAGTCGCAAATTACTGAGTATAACAAACTCATGAGAAACACAAACTCATGACAGTCACAAACGCATGAGAAACACAAATTCATGACAGTCACAAACTCATGAGAAACACAAACTCAGGAAAGTCACAAACGCATGAGAAACACAAACTCATGACAGTAACAAACTCATGGGAAACACAAATCAGGACTGTCACAAACGCATGTGAAACACAAATTCATGACAGTCGCAAACTCATGAGAAACATAAATTCATGACAGTCACAAACACATGAGAAACACAACTTCATGACAGTTACAAACCCATGGGATTACACAAACTCATGAGAAACATAAACTCAGGACTGTCACAAACGCATGAGAAACACAAACTCATGGCAGTCACAAAATCATGGGAAAGACAAACTCGTGGGAAACAAACTAATGAGAACCACAAACCCATGAGAACCATAAACACATGAGAACCATAAACTCATGAGAATAACGCTTATGATAATTACAAACTGATACTGATAATCATACAATCAAAAATAGAATCATAAACCCGTGACAGCGATTAACACAAAATATTAAGTTATTGTGTATCGTATATCCTATATGAAGTGCAGATTACACAATGTTTTAAAATGGTTACTTTTAATTTGCTCCACTGGATCCGTCCGATACATCTGGCGGCATTTCTCCAAGCTGTTTTAGCACCAAATATCAGTTCATCCTCGGTCAAGTCGTAGATATGTCGCTTTTCTATGGAGTCCTTCACCGCCTTTAGTCTTTTCTGATGAGCCTCGGTGTCTTTCCTAATCACACCAAACAGACGGAGAGAAGGCAGTGAATATTTTGAGATTAAGAATAATAAAATAGGATCAATATTAGGACCGATCGTTTAGAAAGAGACCTCTGAGAGTATTCTCCTTATTTTGTTATACTACTCTCTTGGTTAAAACAGGTTATAGTTGCAAAATAAGACCCTAATGGGACTCGAACCCACGACCCTCATACCAGATACCAGCTCGTTAGCCGTAGAAGCCGGCCACCCAGACCACTCAGCCAAACGGCTCACCCACGTGATACTGTTAAGGGGCGAGATTTATGTTAAATTCAACCCATGAATCATGAACAGTTGAAATAAAACCCCGACTGAAGTAAATAGGCAGTTGGCCTTATTCTACCGGTTATGTGTGACCCTATGCCATAATATCACACTGTTACCACTGCTTTTGTTCAACTCACTATGGGCCCGCGGCCGTGGTTCAATGGTTGACGTGTTAGACTGCAGATCCTGCTTTCGATGTACTGCGCAGGTTCAAGTCGCCCAGCGGACCTCAGCTATATGAGGGAGTCACACGAGGTGTCTCCGGCTATTGCGGAGGTGGTTTTTGCGAGGTTTCGTCCTAGTTTTCCACCATATTGAGTAAGGCAGAGTAAGAAGTGGATAAGTGGCCGTAATATAAGCGAAATACCCTTGAGTGCCACCTCAGACAACAATCAAACATATTTTATAAAAGTGTAATTTGTTGTCACGACTGTAGGGGATTCCGTTAATTTGCGGCGTTTTGATTGGACCAATCAAAACGCCGCAAATTAGGGAAATCGGCTACAAATCGAACTGCGTAAATGTACTTTAAACATACTGTTTGATGGACTCATAAAACTGATTGAGAAAGTCTGTGGCATGTTTGAGAAGCTCCTCCTTATCTCTGACACTCCCAACTGGTCTCTTTGGCGGGGGGAACATGATGGACCCCATACATTTACCGTGTGTACAAGTAAGTGGCTGAAACAAAAATAAGCCCCTTCTTATTAATATTCATTAATTCGATTGTTCGTTCATTGGTTTAATGATTCGTTTATTTGCGCATTTAGTACTCCTTCGCAAGAAAGTAGCGTTCGTGAGCTATAGAGTTCGTGATTCTGTGAGTCTTTCGACAGGTTGCAAACAAATTAGACCTGCAATTTGACCTGCTTGATGTGTGATCTTTTCAAGGTTGTCGGTCAAGGTCACTATTTGAAACCTTGGGAGCAGAATCCAGACAGAAGCACGTCGAAGTCACTCAAGGTGGCGAAAAGTGGTTGTGTTGGTGGTGGGTGGTGGATGCTAGTAATAAAATGGTAATGTTCCGTCAATTCGAATCGGATAGGCACAAAACTGGACACCATTGTTCCTTGGACTATTGCGCATTTTTTGACGGAGTGAGATTTTTAATATCACTTCATTATTTCATATTGACCAGGGTCCCAGGTCCAATAGTACACACGCACTTGTTTGTAACTCTATCCTGTCATTCTCAATGGTACAGTGCGAAACCACTGAACATATATTCAAATTGTGCACACGATTTACTCATGGGGAGAGGTCAATACCTTTTGGTTTCAAGGTCATAAGCCAAAGACAACGTCACACAAAGGCTATCACTTAAAACAGGTTCCAGATAAAAAACTTTACTTCATAGACTTGTTAACTTGCCATGCTAAGTGGTTATAGATAAGAGTCAATCCTATTGTTCCCAAGGTCATAAGTCAAAGATCAAAGCCACTAGGATAATTAAGCAAACATAAAACAACTGAAATGATCGAAAATAGATCTTCAAATTTACTTCTAACTTGCAAGATATGTAGATTATGCGAAGAGCATGCCAATTGATTTTCAAGGATCTAATTAAAGGTCAGAAACAGGTTACAAAAGAGAACCTCATATTTCAAGACATTTTATCCCTCAGTATATGTTCGTAAAAGTCTGATGAATGAAATAATAAGCATATCGTTCAACAATTTGCTTGGATTGACACATCTTATATTAATTCTATCAATTTTAAAAAAACAGCTGAAGATTTTTCGTGGGGAATTTCAGTTTGTGAAATAATTTCATAAACACCTCAGATTAATAATACAATTGTATGATGGTTATTTCATACTACAGTGTTGCTAGTTGCGTAACATTTACATTTATTAATAAAATATCCCTTAAATTATCCCCATAAAATACCACTTTGCACCATACATGTTAGAGTATGCTTGTTTATCCACTTGTGATTTAGAGTCACACGGATAGCTTATTGGCTTTCCAAATTAATATTCATTCGAGATAATATCACAAACTAAAGAAACTTTATTAACCACTTCACACTACGTTACATTTTTCCCAAAGTCAAATAACTAATACAAGAATACCAAGTGCTGTTAAAATTAAACTCAAACTTACCTCTGTAGATTTTTTATGAAGTGTGTCAATAAACTGGTTGTCGTTTGACATATTCTTAATTTTTGAGAAATCTTGTTGCCGGGATTGGTTGGCGATGGGTGCTTTTCTAGGTTCTTCATTCCCTGTCGGTCCTCCATTCCTTGTTGGTCCTCCATTCCTTGTTTGTTCTTCAACCCTTGGTGGTTGTAACAAGTCGTCCTGAGATGGTGTTCGGTAAATATTTTTGGCACTGCTGGCAATATAGCCTAGCCCGAGGAGACCCATGGGCACCTGACAGGTATGGACCAAAGCATTCCCAAGAAAAGTTCGTTTCCCTTCCACGGATAGATTTAGTCCACTCGTGCTCCTTGATTTGTTCTTCAGTTGTTTTCCTGCTGGCGTCTTACGATTAAAAGAGAAGGAAATTTTGATTACCAGTTTGTTAGGATGTTTATAAGGGATTCGCTATAGGACACAATTATTAGAACGATCCTTGTAAAATATCTATTACCATCTCGCAAACATCTGAAATTATAATCAATTTTAAATGGTGCAATTTCTGGCGGAGTTGATAAGAAGCTCGCCAAGCACGTCGTGTCACCTGCATGGTTAAATCATGTCTGGGTGTATTTTTATATAATTATGATCCACAAATCCACAACAATATTACTAAGTGATTAAGGGGAAGTCGCTAATCTTTAATGTGTGGCACTGCTGATTATTGAAAACAGAATTACTCTAACTAAATTTTGAGCCATGACATATTACCGTAGTTTCATTAATAGAAAATATAATTATTACAGATTTAACCTACGTATTCAATAGTATTATAGACGGATTATTTTGGTTATTGGTTTACCAATAAACAGAGACATTGAATTTGTTTTGTGACTATAAGTATGAACACAAACCGGATAGGGTGTACCGTAGTGTAAGTATGGAACAATGGCGAAACAAATATTTCTTAATTCATACTGGAGACGATCTTTTTTCCAGTGGTTAATTAATGTTATTTCAAGGTCCTAAGCTAATATAATAAACATAATTTTTAACCATTCCCCGCAATTTGATTTCCAGAATGAAATGGTGATTGGTGAATCCTGGGTACTTAACTAATAGCTAAAAGTTGCGAGCAATTCACGGCTTCCTTTTTAATGTTTTTTTCATATGTAAAATAAATAAACAAACTGAAGTAAAAAATAATTTGCCAATAAGACAGGTTATAATAGTTAAACAGGGTTTCCCATGATTCATCAACCGAGTTGCGAATTTTAAACTGTATATACAGTAGACAAGAGGGCGCTACTCTTAGAAGCTGTGCATAAAATTGATACAATGCAGTTGAGTTGGAGTGAATAGGGCGTTGCATACTTTTAGTAAATAGAATTCTGCTTTTATGATTTTATTCCGTTACTTGTTAAAATGCCACTTCGTAATGCTTTATACGGGGACATGGGATAAAACTTGAGCTTAATGATTTTCCCGTTAAATACACTATGTTTAAGTCAAATGAAAACTATGGCAAATTATATATATTAAAAGATTGATCCAGGTGGCTGTGAGCATAAGACCATAGATATGTGTGTGCCTAAATTCGTAAACAAATAACTCGTAACTTTGTTTAACTAACAATGGGCGCCGTTTTGTCTATCGAGTTCCACTCAGATGGCGGAATGACATATGGAAAAGAAATTTCCCCAAAAATCTATTCAATAATATTCATAAATAATCATTATTGTTGATTATCACAAACTTTTCGCTGAAGAAATAAATTAATCTTTGATTTACATTTAATTATGTCGAATGTCACAGGTTAAGTATATTGCCAAGGCCACCACAGAATACTGACACCAGGCCGCCACAGAATACTGACACCAGGCCGCCATATAATACTTACACCAGATCGCCACAGAATACTGACACCAGGCCGCCGCAGAATACTGACACCAGGCCGCCACAGAATACTGACACCAGGCCGCCTCAGAATACTTACACCAGGCCGCCACAAAATACTGACACCAGGCCAACCAGAAACAGTAGACTGACACCGGACCAACCCGTCACAGTGTAATGGCACCGGGAGAACCAGTCACAGTATACTGAAAGCGAACGAACCAGTCACAGTATAATGACAACGGGACAACCAGTTACAGTATAATGACGTCGGGACATCCAATCGCAGCAGTCTATAATGACACCGCACCAACCCGTGTCAGTATAATGACACCGGACTGACCAGTCACAGTATATTGAAACCGGGTCAACCAGTCACAGTATACTGAAAACGGACGAACCAGTCACAGTATAATGACACCGGGAGAACCAGTCACAGCAGTCTATAATGACACCGGACCAGCCAGTCACAGTATACTGAAACCGGGTCAACCAGTCACATTATTCTGAAAACGGACGAACCAGTCACAGTATACTGACACACGTCCGTCCAATCACAGTAAAGTAAGAGCGGACCAGCCAGTCACAATAAACGGACACCGGGCCACCGAGGCCACCTGATACCAAGCAGCCAGTCACAGTGAACTGATACCGAGTCAACCAGTCACAGCTAACTCATACCGAGTCAACCAGTCACAGTAGCCTATATACTGACACACGACTGACAAACAGTTTGACAACGATTGACCAATCTTGTATGTGAAGTTAATAATGAAAACCACATATGGTTGACGTTTAATCGCCTCTCATATGATATCAGAAAAATTCAGTGCAAAATAAAAAATAAATCTTAATCTATTATCCGGCCATATATTTTTCCAACTTATTTTAAGTTTCTGCGTTATATATCCCATATCAAGTTTCTATTTGACAAAGTAAGTAGAAACATCGGAGTTATCAATCATAGTAATTACTGTTTGAACCAACGCCTTCAATTCTTTAATGGGCTCTTCCATGGGCGTTAGTAGGGAGCTTCCCGTTGCCCAGGTGCTCTCAGAGCTGAGGGGCAACAAGAAGCCAATCTGTGATGGTGTCCTGTTATGTCCTGTGGTTGTCTTGCATCTTCATACTTGTTATTATTTGTTGCCAGTGGCGTCGGGGTGGTTTCTTTCACCCATTGGGCTGGCACGACGTCATATGAGTGAAATAACATGAAGTACGGCGTAAGTCCCCAGTCAAAAAAACAAACTAACGAACTTATATATTCATTTCTGTCTTACGCCAATATAGTGTGGGGCAGTACTGATATCACACATAGGGCCCGCTCCAAGGTTCAGTGGTTAGCGTGTTGGACTGCTGACCCTCCTTCGATGTACGCGATTTCCTCCCGGTTTTTCCACCGTATTGGGTTAGACAGAGTAAGAAAAGAATAATCCGTCTTCATATAAGTGAAATACCTTTGAGTACGACTTTAAACACCAATCTAACAAACAAATCTATAACACATATTCATCTTATTAGTCTTCAAAAAGAGCCAATCGTAGTGTAACATTGTCTGAGCACCTTGCTCATTCTGTTTTAATATTTATTAAAAACAACATATTGCCACACAGAATAATATTTGAACATCAGACGTTATTATTAATGCACAGCATAATTACTATCCAAACTTAGTGTTATTCTGTTCTAACTAAGGGAGTGTTGTCTGACCTAGAATCATTCTGTTCTAAGAGAGTGTTGTCTGACCTAGAATTATTCTGTTCTAACTAAGAGAGTGCTGTCTGACCTAGAATCATTCTGTTTTAACTAAGAGAGTCTTGTCTGACCTAGAATCATTCTGTTCTAACTAAGAATGTGTTGTCTGACCTAGATCCATTGTGTTCTAACAAAGAGAGTGTTGTCTGACCTAGAATCATTCTGTTCTAACTAAGAATGTGTTGTCTGACCTAGATCCATTGTGTTCTAACTAAGATAGTGTTGTCTGACTTAGAAACATTCTGTTCTAACTAAAAAAGTGTTGTCTGACCTAGAATCATTCTGTTCTAACTAAGAGAGTGTTTTCTGACCTAGAATCAGTCTGTTCTAACTAAGAAAGTGTTTTACCAAAATAACCATAGCAAAGAAAACCGTCAAAGACACTTATAGGAGAAGAAAACAAAAAATTATATTCAAATTATAGACGGTTTTATTCAAATTATAGACCCTTTTATTCAAATGATAGACCTTTTTTTTCAAATGATAGACCCTTTTTTAATTTTTAGTGTGACTCTTTGCTTTCCACTGAACTTCACTTAAATGGAGATACTGTGGATAAAATGTGTAGTGGAATTGTTATGCCATATTGGGTTGTCATGTTACTAAACATCCTAGAAGACAGTAAATATATATCAAAATGTCGTGTGACAGTTGTATGTAACGTTATCCCGTACTTTTGTACTAGATCTGTTTTGCCAGGTTTGCATGTGGAGTCATTTGGGCTGTTGTTAACTGAAAGAAATGACTAAATAAACTATGGCATAAAAAGTCAACCATGCATTTTATTTACAGTATCTTAAAGCGGATCACCTCGTTATCGTTATTTAAATCAAACCACATTTATTTCTTTTAGATTTAAAATTGCTACAGAAGCAATGTACCACATGTGTGTATAAAGGCCTATATTATATTTTAGATCTAGTTCTACATGTATATCATTTTAAAGTTACATTCTCTTCACTTAAAATATATATACCAAAGAGTATACGGGACAGAAAAAGCTCTGTCGGGTTGTATTTCCACCAAAGAGTATAGGGTAGAGAAAACGCCCTGTCGGGTTGTATTTCAACCAAAGAGTATACGGGAAAGAAAAAGCCCAGTCGGGTTGTTTTCCCACCAAAGAGTATAGGGGAGAGAAAAAGCCCTGACAGGTTGCATTTCCACTAAAGAGTAGGCTATACGGGAGAGAAAAAGCTCTGTCGGGTTGTATTCGCACCAGAAAAAAAAAGCCCTGTCGTGTTGTATTTCCACTAGCAAGTGTATGTTTCAATTTAAAAATGGTTATAAATATTGGTGTATTATACTTTAGTGGCAGGAAAGAAAACAAATTGAATTGAATTGAACTGAACACCGAGCCAACCGGTCAAAATATACCAAAACCGGACAGCGGGCCAACCGTTCACAACACAGACTGGCAACCAATCAACCAGTCACACTATTCTAAAGAGACAATTCGACTTGATTACAAATGTTTCTTTTCATATTAACAGTATTATGGGGTTTCGATTAAAGGGCAGTAACTTGTGTTGTAATAGCTAGACCTCGTCTTGTTGCTGTTCCCAACAAGTTAACAAGCTGTTTTTCATTTTAAAGTCAAAATGGTCTTAACTTTGCAAAAATAATAATGAAACTGTTTGATACTCAATTTGGAGCTGTAAATTGTCATAAAAAGCTGTATACAAAATTCCGGTTCAATTCACTGAAGCGTTACGACAAAAAAGAGTGGAAAACAGAGATTTTCCAGATTTCGAAGTCAAAATGGCCATAAATTTTTTTTAAAATTTACCAAACCGTGCGAAAATCAAATTTGATCTGATATAAATTATTGTTGACTTTTGGTTATTCATTCGCCCTAGGTAAGAAACCGTTTATTTTTCTTGTCAAAGTAATGCATGAACTATTACACTATCCACTGGGTATAGTTTTATTGCATATCTGCTGGAGATTGTTTGTATAATTTAACAATATTGACTTTTCTCGGAAGTTTTTTAAGGCGACATTGACCTTCATTTGTCACACACGTAGTCTGATGCAATATACAGTGTTGAATAACTTTACAAAACTGTACCAAAACTCAGAATAATGACTGCAGATTTGCTAGATAGTATCACATACATGTCAAAGTATTCAAATTAACGAATTGATTGATTGATTGATTGATTGATTGGTTGATTGATTGATTGATTGATTGATTGATTGATTGGTTGGTTGGTTGGTTGGTTGGTTGGTTGATTGATTGAT
>JAUELC010257378.1:0-10383 GCA_031471745.1 Cryptochiton stelleri | reverse complement strand
TGGATAAACTTCCGAATTTCAGTTTGTTGCTAGGAACGCGTATATTCATAATGGCCGATAGTGACAGCAACAGCAGCGAATTTCTCGGATTTACTGCAGATAATAGTGCTTCCTTCAACTCTCAAACCGACTCAGACATCGACTTTACTGATTATGAGTCCAGTGATGAGGATATTCCGCTAGAAAATATTTCTCCACGGGAAAGCGAGCCTGCTACAATCGGCGATGTCGATGTAATTTTACCGAGGCCGCCATTTTATACCACCAAGCCGAAAGACATGCATTTCCTAAGATTTCCTGTTACGATACCGCTTTATTCACGGCTTAACATAATTTTGAAATGGATTAACCTGATTGAGAACTTCTGGAATAAAACAGCCTGTATCAAAAATTGGGATTAACTAATAATTTTAGGGAAATATAGCCATCTCAAACCAGCCATGTGAACTTGTCAAATCGCATGTTGAAATGGCAGACCGTGAAAAACAGATACTTGAAGTTCCCGTTATGATATCGCTTTATTCACTGAGCGAATTAATTGTGAAATGGAATTACCTGATTAGGAACTAGCTGAAGCAGACATTTCATGTCAATAAATCATTTGTCCGAGTTTTTTAAGAGAAAAAGAGCCGCCTGTAACCAGACCTATGAATTCGATTTTATCGGATCAATATCAACAAATGGATGCTGAAATTTACTGTACTTGAATTTCATACGGCTGATTTCTGGGGATACAGGTAATTTGTTATGTGCTGCAAGTATCGGTATCTGACATTTACCTATAGTTTTCCTGCTTATTGTATTTGAGTATTTAGTAAATTAAAATAAAACAATATTTTGACATTTTGCTGCAAACGTATGCTTCCAAAAATCAAAAAAAAATTGCAATGAAATAACAGAGGCAAAATTTAGCAAATTTCTTTGAAAAGTAGAGAAAATTGACAAATAATTTAATGAAAATCAGTGTAAAACTAAATAAAATTTTTTTTATTGGATTTTTAAAAATATATCCTAAATGGCTTTCAAAATATTTCCCCATATATAATTATATTATTATTTATTATACATTCTCTTCATACAGCTGAGCTTATCTCAGTGTGTGCTGGGGATGAGCCCAGACAGCAGGCTGCAGAAGCCAACTCACTAACTGATCTGTGGTAGAGAATGAGTTAATCTCACTGGCAACAAACAATGACAAAATCAAGACAAACCCTGCGCGTGTTGCCCCTTAGCTCAGATAGCTCCAAGACAAAGAAATCTCCGACCAATCACCCGCCCATTCAAAAGTTGAAAGGAACACAGGATAATCGGTCTATCATCCTTGTGATGGTTCTGGCTATTTGCTCCAGCTATTGTCTCTCATTTTAATTTTAAAATTCCAATTAAATTTGAACACTCACCAAGTACTTCCGGCTTTGTCGTTGTCTCCAAAGGCACTGAATGATCCATCCTTCCTCTGATAATTCAATTCTCTCATGTAACCTTGGTAACAGTGACAAAATAAATAGGTTTAAAAATGTCACAATTATAAAATTTCCATTACAACAAGCTGAGAACATGTATTGTCTGTAACAAAAGGCTTATTTTTAAAAAAAGAATTCACACAATACTGGTCAATTCATATTTTCCCACTTATATGAGAACAGTTTCTTGCTAATTTTCAGTAAAGGCCATGGTCCTTGTTGTGAATAGACACAGGAGCTACTTAATACTTACTACATAGACTATTGCTGTTAAATTCTGATGCAATATTGATTGATTGATTGATTGATTGATTGATTGATTGATAGGGGTTTTACTCATATGACGGCGTGCCAGCCCAATGGGTGAAGGAAACCACCGCTGACGCCACTGCCAACAAACAATGAAACCCACATACAGATTCAGGACAAAACAGGACACCAAAATAGATAGGCTCCCTTTTGGCCCTTAGCTCTGAGAGCACCAGGGCTGGGTTGTTCAAAAGATAAACCAGGTTTAACTTCATAACGTCACAAAGAAACTCAATTGTGGCGTGACGTCATACACCAAAGGTTTGAAGTTAATACACTTTTGAACAACCGGCCCCTGGGCAACAGGAAGCTCCCTTAAACCACCCACAGCATAATATTAAAGATGGACATCGATAAAACATTTGATAAAAAATAAGCCAACAATTATGTTTAATTAAAAAATTATGGATATATTTTAAAATTCATGAGAATAACAGTATATAAATAACGGGAAAAAATCTTCAGAATAGAAGCAAATATATTTTGAATCATAACTTAAAAATCAACTTTTCTACATGCACAACAAACAGTCATTATGCGACATATTAAACCAACAAATAGGGTATTTCACATTTATTACCCCTCAGAGTAATTTGTTTGCAATCCGATTGGTCAAATGCTATCCCATAGGATTTCGTATTAGGTTGTAGAGGCACTTAAAACGAACTTGACAATCTGCCAATAACGTAAAATAGAATAACGTAAAGAATAAACGCACGCGATTAGACAAAAGGACGTCTGTCTTTCTGTCACTTCACGTCCGAAATGGGCGGCGCATCTTATGAAAATTACATGAAGTTGTACACGCGACATAAGTGGGTCATTCGATTACGTCAGTAGTCAGTAAAAGTCAATCAGTACACATTGGTTGCGAAAAAGACTGGACGGTGTAGATTTTTTAAAAATATTTGCAAACTTATTGGTTCTTCGGGGTAATACAACAGTTATGACGTTTTTTGGAGGGTGCATACGAAGTATCTACAATGTCAGTTTACTAATATCGGTCTCGCCTTACGGCTCGACTGATATTATGAAACTGACCGTGTAAACACTTCATATGCACCCTCCAACAAACGTCAAAACTAGTAATTTATACATTATTACAAATGTCAGAAAATCAAAATGAACTGAAAAGGACAAACATACTATTAAATTTGTAAGAGATATCAATGAAAATATATGCACATTTCAGCTGTGAAAAGTGTGGTTAGCCAGCGGTGTTCTTGAACAAGTTCTAAATGAGGTGACTGTGCTTTAATAACGGTAGTCTACACAGTCAACCAAATGTGTTCGATGTAGTATTGCCAGTTAGAATTACATACCTTGGACGACAGTTCCGTCAAGCATGAAGTGCGATGAGTGTGGTCAATACTGATTTTTTACGGTCATTTCGAGGCAAAATCACAGACCCTGTGTTCAAAGGTATTTTAAAAACCATCTAAATGAAGTCAGCTCGCCATTAAGTCGTGTTAAGTTGTTGTTGACACACTTCCCAGGCGTCCCTGTTCGGTATACAATGTGTTAATCTATCCATTTATGCCTACTCAGTTCAGTAAATGAGAATAGTGTTAGAAAGTTATCTCTCTGCAAACAATGGTCTGGACCAAATATAACTTCAGACAAATGCCAGATCAGGCGGCAGAACTTTTTATTGACCTAGCTTATATGTTAAGATCATCTGGAATAGAAGGTTTGGCTTGGAACCTGGACGTAAATTTACATTAATACAGTCCAAACACTTGCCTTCTGGTAATGAAAGCTGGTAAAAAAAATGCCGACTTAAGGTAACTCCCCCACCCCCCACACACACACCAGTAAAAATAAAACAAAGAAAACCCACACATAACACCTTCAAACGAGCATTTATTTGTGAAGAGCACCACAGAAAAAAATGATCGCTGCTATATTTTTTTGTACAAAGGGCAATGCCAATTTTGATACTTTAGATAGTGACATTGTGCCAACTGTCAAAGTTTGGACTTTCGAGGAAATAAAAAAAAAAACGTAATTTTTGTGTCTTTTCAACCTCTATATGTTCAATTTCTTATTTAGTTTATTAGGAATATACAGATTTTAGCGATATTTATATTAAATATATAGGCCTATCATATTTGTGAAAACATTTAATAAATTGCACATTGCGATGTCATTATTATAGATAAATTACTGTGCGGCTTCTCAAGGTTACCGGCTGTCAAAAGTTGAAATTTCTCATCGTGTATCAGTTCAAAATGTGTGATCTGATGAGTTGGATAGTGTGCTACGTCACATCACACGTTAGTAGAGGGTGTTTGGTACCTAACGCCGATAAGCCCATCTTAAAGAGAGTTATACACCTCCAGATAACAGACTTCTAATATTGTTCATATGCATATTATCAGTGTGATATCCATCCAGACATTCAAAATGTTATCAGTCACTTTTAAAAGAATTGGCTTTGTAGATTTGTTTTTGTTCGATTACAATGATTAATTAAATTGTCAATTAATGATTCAAATTTAAAATCATATTTCTGAAAAGATGCATGATTTACAGTCGAACTCATATCTATTGCATATGGTTATTAAAGACAAGTCAAGGAGAGTTATTTAAAAAAAACAAAAAAAAAACATTGGAATACCCAATGGAATGCACTTGAACGGCAAACCAAATAATTGCAGTTTTGAAGCCTGATAGATTTTCCTAAAAATATTATTAACATTACTTTTCCAATAAATCACAAAGAAAAATACAATTCCCAACCCAAACTGGTTTGATGCCTTATGTCCTATCAGATGTAATTGCAATGATGTAAGTACATACACGCAATCCTATTTTGGCGTATGTAGATTATTTCCATATCTAAATGTTCGGTATTGATGGGATAATTCAATTTATGTCTGGTCAGCATTTAAACTAAAATAGTGCTGGGAAGTCATAACTAACAAACAATTCACTTGACCAGAAATAACTACATATAAATGCCAGGTCAGGCTGCCAGACGATTATTATTCACATAGTTTATTTACAAAGATGTCATGTTACCTATACCTAGAAAGAAGAGAGGTTTTGTCCGAGAACATGACAATGTAAGTTAGAAAAAAATGATTGACGTGCTAAACACGTAATGATGGGCTAACTGTTTTGACTCCAAAGTGGACAAGATACTACAGTGCCCTATTTCTCTTCTGAAACGTATTTGCAAGCGTTCCTCCAAATCCTGCCTCTTCCTCGAAGATTTGGTAAACAGCGACTAACGATAGCTGGCTAACCTGGCTTGTTATGTGGATTGCGTGGGTGAGTTAATTGGTGTTATTCCCACCCATGAAACCGCTTTTACTCATTGCGAAATAATTTTCTGCAAAGGTAACATTGGGTGCATGTTCAGTTTTATAATATTCACGGGAAACTAAATTTATTAATTATGATTATGGATAATTGATTTAACTTATAAGAATAATTATAACTAACAGTGGCTAACATATAACGACGTTTAATGTATTTACAATGTATGGATTTATTGACGAGCTAATAGTTACAGCTTGTAACAATCAAGCTCCGAGAAATGTTACCATTGTCATAAATAATGGCGTGTTTGATGGATTCAATGTCTAACTTGTTGAAAATTTGTCCGAATTGAATATGAATTTGAGTCGTCCGATGTTTCTGTTGGCCCTATGCCTGGTGAATTCTTCTTATCCGAATGTTTAACTGGGCTCTGTGGAATTGTACAAACAATACATTTGTATTCATTTCCCGATGATTAAACCATTAAGGTATATGTACCACGATTCCACAAAGTATACAACAACAAAAAAAGACACACAGCTAAAGACTGCCCTTTGTAAGAACAGAACTTAAATTGAAACTGCCTGATGAATTATGTGATATTTATTTTGACTGCTGTCGTCGACAATATTCTAATGGTTGCATTTCGAGTTCTATCAACATTCCTGTAGCGATGGCGCATTGCTGACTAATGAATGAAAGCGGACAATTACTAGCTTTGTATCCTGGAATGTAGAGAAGGGTTGATCAAACAGACAAATCTCTGGCTCAATAACATATTGCGTAACTTATGAATTGACAAAAATGGGCTCGCAAGTGGATTATACCGATTGACAATTGAGTTCAGTAATCATGGTATAACACGACATAGTTTCAACATACCAACTTTTGTAGGTGTTGCTTTGCAGTTGCACAGGATGCGTAACAAATGTCAATTTGCAACCGTGTAGGAATACACGTTCCAAACACTGGTGGTCAAATTAATGGTAATGTTTACTAATATTGACCAAAAAAAGCACTTATTCTATCATCCATCCCATACAAAAATATCACAAATGGTGTTCACAGTGATAAATCGGCTAGCAGCTTCAAGTTAAATTTATGATACCAATTGACATGGAGGAGAGTGTATATGAATCGCACTTATTGGCACTGCAAATATGACAATTTATTGACTTTATTTCGGGGTATAGATGGTCAACTAGTGCGATCGGTGAATTTATGGCTGGTAAAAATAATATTACACTGAAGCTGAAATGCCATAAATATTGCTGTATATAGCTGGTATCCAACTGCGTTAAATTAATGCCTCATTAAAGGATTGATAATTCTCCTTGATACACATTGCACGTGTTCGTTCAAATAAAATCGACATTATGGTCAGACATTTACTGATATTTCAAAGACGTTATGGAAATATTCAAGAAATCTGCTAACATTACCTTTAAATTTCATAACTTTCAGTTTTCATATTTTTTTTATTTATTTTTAAACTATCAATTAACCTACAAAGCTGGGGATGGAATTTACAAACAGCTTATAATTCTTAATTTATGAGGGAAGTATCTATATTTCATGCGATTCTGTAATGACGCAAATATACCTTATTTATCAGCGCCCGTGTTATTGACTAGTTTGTCTTATCAAACACACCGTGGCCGTGACATAATAAATAAATAACTTTACACCGCAGCCTTAAATCATGTAACACAATTTACCAGAATAAACACGGCGAGCTTTTTGCTTCATTGGGACCGACAGCCATGTGTTTATAGTATGGTACTATAACACCCACTCTGAGATACAACTGATTAATATCATTATCGTTGATAATTAATTGACATTGTTTTTTTAGAAATAATGTTTCCCTAAGCGACATCTTACGTTAGATTTTTAGTCAATGAGGTGGAAGAACTCTTCAACCTCATTGACTATAAATCTTACGTTAGATGTTGCTTAGGGAAACATTATTTCTATTCTATTACTTGTCCGGGATATTTTTCATAGAAATTTATCATTACGAGCGGGAGAAATATCACTTCTGTCGAACTGTTTTATCCCTCGCAAAATTGCATTGGGCGAGTCCCGTGTTAACGTTCCAAGTGCGCGTGGCGTGGCTTAATGTTGGACGAAGTCATTACGCACAGTGAGCGTGGGGGTACAGGTAGTAGCAATAATCAAAGCATTCAAATTTTGACGTTTGCGTTATTCATATTGTTTTTACTATACCCCTTTAAAAGAATGGACTCGCATGGAATATATAACAAAACGTGACGTAAATTTTGCGCGTGAAAAAGGTGATCAATTGCTTCAGACAATGGTATTTTGGCACAGTGCCAATTCCATCCTTTTATGTAGTAACAAAAACGTGAAGGGTATTAGAAAAGCTCATAATTCCTAAATGTGTCTATTTTTATTATTTTCATTGCCCACTACATTGTAACCTTAGCGTCCAATAGAGCATACTCAAGTTCAAAGTAGATGTGTATGTCACGCTGACGGTGTTTTATAACACTTACTTTGTCGCTTAAAATTGAACCTAGTATAAAATTGATTGTTTCAAAAGCAAGAAGTGTAATGCCATATTGGGTTTTTCAACTTAAGACCGGCGCACATCTTTGCGAGTTTGGCGCAAGAAACAGAATCGGGCGAAAGGCCTGCCAACTTTGTAGCAAGAACGTTCACAGCACACCTGGAAGATAAAATCTCAAGAAAAAGGCATCTCGTCATATTGATGTTTGTCAGGGGATCAACACTGTCTGGTCCTGTGTTGTAAAAATCACCGTTTATTGGCTGTCGAATAATGACGTGCACAAGGTTTTGTCGTAACTCACCGCACACCGTGTGACCATTACAGAGCGCTCGTGTTGCAAGAAATCAACACAAATTGATTTCCTGCGAGGTCATCGCAACAAAACTAGGTCGCACACCTTTGCGACAAGGACCAATTTTGTCTCTTGCAACAAAATCGCAAAGGTGTGCGCGGGGCTTTAGAGCGAACCATTACTATTGCTCGTAGAATAGCCAAATATGATTTAAATAGATGATGAAAATTCCGTGAACTTTTTTACAAGCTTTGAACAGCGCAGTTGTAGAGAGCATGTCAATAATCGTCATGCAGACTAAAAATATATAAAAAGTTTATGTCACATCATTGCCGTTCTAATGTTTATCTGATGAAACGCATTTTTACTTATCGAAAATTTCGCTGAGACAAGGCAAAAACAGAGCGAGAAAATCTTATATATAAACTATTGGAAATGTCAGGAAATCAAAATGAACTGAAAAGGACCATACTTTTAAATTTGTAAGATATATCAATAAAAACATATGTAGATTTCAGCTGTACAAATTGTGGCTAGTCAGCGGTGTTCTTAAACGTGATCGAAATAGAGTTGGCTCTGCTATACTAACGGTAGTCCACACAGTTAACCAAATGTGTTGATGTAGTATTGCCAAATAGAATAAAAAACCTTGGACGACAGTTCCGTCAAGCATGAAGTGCGATGAGTGTGGCCAATACTGTATTTGGTTAGCACTCATCGTCGTTTCGAGGCAAAATCATAGGCCCTGTGTTCAAATGTTAAAAAAAAAACACCACCTAAAGGAAGTCACCACTAAGTCGTGTTTGGTTGTTGGCGACGTATCCCAGACTTCTCTGTTCGGTACGCAATGTGTCAATCTACCCATTCATTCCTACTCAGTTTAGTTAATGAGAATAGTGTTAGAAAGTTATCTCTCTACAAACAATGGCCTGGACCAAATATAACTACAGACAAAATGCCAGATCAGGAGGCAGAACGTTTTATTGACTTAGCTTATATGTTAATATCATCTGGAATGGAATGTTTTTCTGGGAAAACAGTACGTCCAAACCCTTGCTTTCTGATAACGAAAGCTCTCTGATATTGAAAGCTAGTAAAAAATTGCCGACTTTAGTTAACTACGTAACATTAGAAGAAAAAACTCCAAACAATTTGGTTAATCTTTCTACCACATGACACCAACAAAATCAAACCGCAAATATCCAAAAAACAAAACCCGCGAATTACACCTTCAAACGCACACTTATTGATGAAGCGCACCCCAGCAAAAAAAAAAAAATGATCGGTGGTATAAATTTTGTACAAAGGGTAATGCCACGGGTGCCCTCAACGATATTACTAAATATCAATTTAACATTTAGACCATTGTTCCCTGCCAAACAAATCAGCTGTTCCTATTTCTTGTGCAAAATTAATTGTGAAATACACATAAAGACCAATTTTCTGGTTTGAAATTGAAAGGTTATTGGACGTCCATATAAATCAAGAGGAGAAATATGTAGTAACTACAACCTATTTTCGGTCGAGGCAGACCTTATCAAAACGTCACTATTAAAAATGTTTTGACGTACTTTTCCCCAAACGAACTGTATTTACTGGCTATATATGTGTGCTCCGACAAGTTTAATGGTGCGCGTCATCTCCCCAAACGTTACAAGAGGGTGTTTTGGTTACACTGATTAAATAAACTGGCAACAATAATTCACATTGAAATCATATTTCTGTACAAATACATGATTTTATTTTAGGTAACAGTCGAACTAATATATATATTACAATTATTGTAAAAAAAAAACAACAACAAACTTTTACAGAACGTATCCCCTATAGCAGGCAGAAAGTATACAAGGATACTTAATGCTATTTTGAATGGGCATTGATCAATAAGAAGTAATTACATCTTCCAATATCCATTGACTTGATAACAATAGCTAACAGCCTAAAAGCAATCCTATCATTTGTTTTTAAACACCTATCGACGAATTGTTCTATTCTTAAATGCTAAACCGAAGAAGGTATAACCTCTCAGAAGATGTCATTTGCCCACAATACCCAATCAAAACGAAGAAATAATTGCAGTTTTGAAGCATGATAGATTTTCCAAAAAATATTTTAACATTACTTTTCCAATAAATCACAAAGAGAAATACAATTCTCGACCCAAACTGGTTTTATGCTTTATGTTCTATCAGATGTTATTGCAATGAAGTAAGTACATACACGCAATCCTATTTTGGCGCATGTAGACAGTTTCCAAATAGAATTGTTCGGTATTGATGGGATAATCCAATTTATGCCTGCTCAGCTCTGGTAACCAAAATGGTGCTGGGAAGTGATCACTAACAAATAAAGTACTTGACCAGAAATAACTACATATACATGCAAGGTCAGGCTGCCAGACGATTATTATTAACATAGATTATTGACAAAGATGGCACGTTACCAATACCTAGAATGGAGGTAGGTTTTGTCCGAGAACAGAAACCTACGGTTATGAAAATGTTTGTGGTTATGATACT
>JAUELC010257269.1:0-10383 GCA_031471745.1 Cryptochiton stelleri | reverse complement strand
AAATATACAATAAAATAACAATTATATATGTGCATGCTTTTCTAGCCAATAAGAAAGCGTGGAGTGTTCCTGTTATTTATTTTGCCATTTTTTATCAAACTTTTGCCATGGCTGGCTTGGCTGACCACTTCTCGACTTTGTAGTGAGCAATGATTGCATCGAGAGCATTTGTCCAATGTTAATTCTTTTTCAGATGTCTACAGTTTGAGATATATTGCTTTATAATGAAGATCATTTCATTCAAGGCACTTTCAATAGGGTAGATGCCAAAAAATTCAACAGAAATTGACCAATTCTCATTTCTTAGCATTTTTTGCAAAAAAGTTTAAGACTTTTTAAATCTGTTACACTGCAACAAATTAAGAATCCATGTCAGAACAAATCTGATAAGTCATTGTTCATCTCGATAAACTAATAATAAATCTCGTAAAATAATAATAAATTTGATATAAGTACTAACCGTCCCCAGGCGAAGCAGAGTACAATGATTCCGATGAGAGCGAGCAGTATGATGATAGCCGCCAGAGCTAGAAGGGCAGCGTATGGATCATCTAACCACCAAACATAGGATTTCACACGTCCAGCAGAGGCCGCCACCACCGGGCCATAAATCTTCTGGTACTGTATTCCCAGCTTCTCCTCAAGCTTTGTCTCAATGCGGGCCTGTGTACCGACTGGAATGTTTCTGAGAAACAGAAATAAATCAGATAAGACACACATATCAATCCTAACACAACTTTGCCTATTTTTTTTCTCTCTAAAAGCATAGTTTTATATATATAAAAAATGGGAAAATGGCAAATATTTGAGTGATACTTTAAGACATTCACAGTACAGCAACTTACCAGGGTAAGATTTCAGGAAAAAAAAGTTGTATGCATGTCACAGAGCTTTGAATTTGGCCAGTAAACTGATACAGGCACAATATATATGCATAAAATTCTGAATTCTGTATATTGGATATTTCATTCTGTATCTTAAATGGTTATCATTTTAATAGAAACACTTGATTACAGGCACATACAGAAGGTGTAATATAAGTAAGATCTAACGTCTGCTTATTCTAAAAAAATTTGCACTAAATGGTGTTTGGGGAGGTCTTGAATTAGAGCTGCCAAAATTTGCTTATTTTCAAGGAAAAAATTCATTTCAAACGTCATCACGACAGAAGCAATGTTGGTTTCTCTCGACTTACTTTTCAATACTCTCTCGTCTCAGGATAAGATCAGATACGGGGTCAATCATAAAGAAAATCACATCAGTGCTGAAAATTTAACAAAAATATTAGTCATATGAGCTTCTGTTTGGTTTGCTGTACTTAACTTGTAACTATGCCGTACTTATGTTAAACTTCATTTATATGACGGAGCAGGCATGTTATTGAAAATTTTTATTAATAATCAAGGTATGATAAAAAGATACCATATATTTTATATTTGCTGGCTCGTACTGCGTTTTTTCTTTTCTATGCCAAATCAACAAAAATGATATGTCGGCAAGCTTCAAGTCCATGGAGCTTAAATGTCACTAATATTAACAAAAATTGTGAATACTCCCAGACTCAAACAGACCCTTATTCAACATTAATCATATAGTTATATACTATTGATGGGACATAATACAAGGGTAACAAAGAGAAGTAAATACATAGTACCTGGGATATAGTATGTATGGAGGGATTGGAAACTCCGCTGAGATTGGAGTCAGTGAGCTGTACAGGTTTTACTCGCTTTTATACCACTCATTTTATAGGTGGTAGAGTAAGCAGAAATATAGCAGAGTTGCTCAAAAGAACATGTAAATGTTGTGTTATACAAGATATGTGCATAAATTTTCAATATTTCGATGCAAAATAGGTTAAGTTTGATATGGTTATTAGAACTGGGTACGTAAGGAGGCATACAGAGTCGAACATTCACGGCTCGTTACCTCAAATCTCAGCAGAGTTTTCAATCCCTCCATACTACATGTATATTCCAGATATATATTTTTTTAATAAAAACATATATATCTACATATAAATTTTTATTAATATTCTATTATTAAGATAAAATACCATGTGTCAATTTACCTGTCAGTTTGTACAATGCCATCCACACGAGCTGGTTCAAAACCCCACACTAAAACCACATACTGTAACTCATCTTGAAGGATACTACATAAAATAGAAACATACAGCACTTGTTGACATTCCCTGAATGAAAACTGTTGTTACAGTGTCTCTTTTTAAAGATTAAACGACAAGCATAGACAATATGAATGCTAAAATAACAAGACTTTTATGGTAAAAATTTGTGGCGATTTAGGTTACTTTAAAAGGATATCAATTTAAATGACAACAATTATCTAAATTTGTTGAACTCACCGTCGGATTTGTTCAATAAGCAGGACGAATTTGTCTGGATTTCCCTTCATCTGCATAGCAAACTTGTTAATGTCTGCGTACTTGTTCACCTTAATACAGAAGAAAACAAATAGTAAACTTGAGAAACAGGTCTTACATGAACACATGCTCTTATTGGGAATTACAAATGAGGAAGTTGGAGAATGTTTTGTTGTTGTGTGGTGGTTGATGTTTAAAAGTGATGTAAGTTATTAGATGCGAGGCCGCAAACTAGATAATATTAACTCTTCTCAAGAAATGCAATTCGAAGCAGTCAATATTTTAGTTCATCATTATAAAACTTAATCAATCACCAAAACATTCTAGCATCTAAAAGACATACATATGTTTTTTATAAATGCGGAGAGAAAAGACATACATACATTTATGTGTATACAAGTAGGATGCTTATGGACATAGATAATTTCATGTTGGTTTAACGTTTTGGCACACTAAATTTGTGATGGCCACTGTTTAGTCTTGGGGGATAAATTAGTGGTATACTGAGCAAGAAAAATAGTTTATAATACCTGAATTATGAAAGGTAGTTAGTTTTATCTTGAAATATGAAAAGTAATTGTAATGTCTGAAATTATGACAAAATAGTTTGCATTATGTATAAATATAAAAAAATAGTGGCTTATCTCGAAATAAGAAAATTAGTTAGTTTTATTTTGAAAAATTAAAAATAATTTGTATTATCTTCGAACATGATAAATAATTTGAATATATTAGAATATTAGATGAAACTGACCACAATAGTAGCTCTTGCTGTGTTGCCATCTTGGTTTCTGTCAGTGGCATCCAGTTCAAATCGTCTCATTCTAAGAGTAGACTGAATTGCTACGCGGATTTCTCCTGAGGTCGTCACTCTGAATGGTGTGGCGTCCGAGGAATTTGAGAAGATGATACCTGCTGTACCATTCTCTGCTAAATCTGGATCTGTAGCCTGTGATCACACAAAATACAGCCCATTTGATTACACAGTTTAATTACAGATTTCATGAAATTATGACACTTACACATAAAGAGTAAGATTCCAAGTAATTGTAAATTCTTCCAATAACCATTTGTTTCCTATTACAATTCTAGTTTATAGCATCAGATATATTTTACCAAGATAACAGAATGATGTCCTCAAATCTCACAGCTTATGGCCACATCAATTTCTCATTACAAGAGGCAGATATATAAATAAATTGGAAAGGGCTGGAGGGGAACAGTACATAAGCATGTATATGAACTAAAATAATAAAAATATAATAACTCTTTTTTCCAAGGATTATACAGTCAAATTAACAATTTGCTCTTCCCTGCAGCACTTATTAAATACTATATTTAAATTATAAACACACATTTTAAATACAATAATAATTTACAATTTAACTTCATTCAATAAATAATCAAAATTTATCAAAGTATTTATACATTTAAATAAATAGATCATCATAAACAAATTATTAATTAATCCTAAATAACAGGCGGCATATGTCACAATGTTTGAGGAGCAAACCTTCCATGCTAAATATCAATATTTCAAACACTTAAGAGAATAGTTAAAGGACTTACAACAATCTTCATGATGAGCGTTCCAGCGGGAGCCGTTTCCTGGACGACACAATATATGTTACCCTTAGTACCATCGACAGCCACGTCTTGTAACGGGTAGAGGGGGACCTGTATGGTGGGAGTGTTATCATTGATATCCAGTACCTTAATGATCACCTCAGAATATCCTGCTCGACTAACCCTCGCTGAAAACATAAATACGTTGTTCTTTAAATTCGTTTATAATTATTGATTCAGTTTTATGGAATGCTTAATAGTTAAAAAAAAGTGCCAAAGAATTAATTGCAATATTTTTAGAAGATTTACTTGGTAGGTGTTTATGTTACTCTAGGTTATTACACCCTTCTGACAGTGTGTCTTTGTGACAATCCAAATTCATTCCAGAAAACTACTACCTCTAGAAAATTGTAACGAAAACACCCTGCTCAATACTTTGATTGATTGATTGGTGTTTAAGGCCGTACTGAAGGGTATTTCACTTATATGATGACGGTGTACTCCAACAGTAAATAGCCACAGTAACACAAATTTTCCCCAAGAAAATAACAAATAGAAGTTACCATTTTGAGCATTAGCGTGTGTAACCGATACATTGAGCCGATAGAAGTCTCTCTCCTCTCTATCTATGGGTTTAGCCAGTGTCAGGTTACAATTCTTCTTAGAGGCATCTTGAGTGATGGTGAATTTCTCTGTTAAAAAAAAAGTTGAATAAGAAAATATGAACATGCAAGCAAAATTTTCTCTCTTCATTTATAAAAAAATAAATATAAACAACAAAAGTTGTAAAATGTTGTAAAAAAATAGAAACATGACAAATTCCCCTACAGTGGCTGGAAAATGTAAAAAAAAAAAATAGTTACTGATCCCATTCTTTTGATTTCTATTGGTTAATTGTTTTAATTTTACTAGATTCGGAATGATAGTTTGGGTCACTATAAGCAAAATATATTAATACAAAATAATAAAAACCAAAATAGATTATCGAGTAACTTGAATATAATGCATAAATCAACATATGATGATTACTAATTTGGTTTCATATTACAGCCATTTAGGTTGAATACTGAACCGAATTCTTTAATCATTATCGACTTGTGTTTTTTCTTTGAGTTACAACATTATTCTATTTTGCCATGTCACTAGTGGTAATAATAGAATAAACACAACAATCTTGAACTCTTCTTTCTCTATATATCTAACAACTATTTGTTTATTTTATATTTGAATATAATTTATTAATCATTAAAAAAGAGTGGTAATTATTGCTGTACTCACCTCCTATATCCCCTGCGACAATAGAACAGATCACCTGTACACTCTTCTGTTGATTGATCACATCCAGGTATACCAGGTTAGAGTTAGTCTCTAGATTCTCATAAATCTCCTTACTACAGAACAAAGGAGGAAACAAGGTGGTTAAAGTCATGTCAGTGTTAATGATACATTGGTTTAGGTTTGGAATAAACCATGTGTTCCTGTTTAATTTGTCAAGAATAAGTGATCTTATGGTTACAAGATTTCTGAGCGTAGGGGGTAACACATCTGAACTAGTTTCATAACCCGTCGCTACATGGATATACGCTCCCCATTTATAGATTTCTCGGCCCTTCAATCACATCTTTTTATTTTCTATTCATGTTTACATTGGGATTTTTTTTCACATGTTCTGATCGATTATTTGTTTGTTTGATTGGTGTTAAAGGTTGTGTTCAAGGATGATTGATTGATTGGTGTTTAATGCCATGCTTAAGGGTATTTCACTTTAATGACGGTGTTGTACTCCAACAGTAAATAGCTACACTAGCACAACCATAAAATGTTACGTGTTCTGTTGCTCTGGTGTTCCTACAGTACTAAGTAAAGAAGCCATGACTAAGCTCCGGACATACTGCCCTATTTGAAAGTCGTGCTCAAGGGTATTTCACTTATATGACAGCGGTGTACTCCATCGTTAAACAGTAACATGTTCACAACCAAAATATGAAGTGTTTTACGATGTACTGAAGTTTTTTTTCATTTACATGATGGTGGAGGAAACCAGCAGAACGTTACATAATGGCGGAGGAAACCAGCAGAACGTTACATTATGGCGGAGGAAACCACCAGAACATTACATGATGGTGGAGGAAACCAGCAGAACTTTACATAATAGCAGCGGAAACCACCAGAACGTTACATGATGGTGGAGGAAACCACCAGAACGTTATATTATGGCGGAGGAAACCACCAGAACATTACATGATGGTGGAGGAAACCAGCAGAACGTTACATAATAGCAGCGGAAACCACCAGAACGTTACATGACGGTGGAGGAAACCACCAGAACGTTACATGATGGTTCAGGAAACCACCAGATCTTTACATGATGGCGGAGGAAACCACCAGAACGTTACATGATGGGGGAAGAAACCACCAGAACATTGGATGATGGTAGAGGAAACCACCAGAACGTTACATGATGGTGGTGGACACCACCAGAAGGTTACATGAGGAATCCACTAGAACGTTACATAATGGCGGAGGAAACCACCAGAACATTACATGATGGTGGAAGAAACCACCAGAACATTACATATGGTGGAGGAAACCACCAAAATGTTACATGATGGCAGAGGAAACCACCAGAAGGTTACATAATGGCGGAGGAAACTACCAGAACATTACATATGGCGGAGGAAACCACCAGAAGGTTACATGATGGAGGAGGAAATCGCCATCATGTAACCTTCTGGTGGTTTCCTCCACCATCATGTAACGTTCTGGTGGTTTCCTCCACCATCATGTAACCTTCTGGTGGTTTCCTCCACCATCATGTAACGTTCTGGTGGTTTCCTCCGCCATCATGTAACATTATGAAAACCACCAGAACGTTACATGATATTGGAGGAAACCACCAGAATGTTTCATGATGGTGGAGGAAACAACCAGAATGTTACATGATGGTGGAGGAAACCACCAGAATGTTACCAGAACAAATTCAAACTCATGAACAACATTTGCCAGAGCCATAGACTAAGTCACTATATCCACTACAGCAGCCACTCTTAATCTGGAGTAAATAAAACACAATAACGTCAAGAAGGTAAGTACACTTACAAATAGAGTGGTGCCCTAAACTTGAGTGTTGCTGGTTCTAGTGTTGGTGGATAAACCCGGATAGTAACAGATACACTGGTGCTCTTTGGCTGCCAACTCCGGTCACTGACAGTCACATTAAACTGAAAGACAAAGTCAAACAACATAAGTTAACAGACTTAAAAATGAATGAATGAAAGAAATAATGGAATAAATTGATGGGGGGTTTGGTGTTGAACAAATAAAACACTTTGTGCCAGTCAAGACCCTTAAATATAAACAAAAGGTAACATTGAAAATAAAATTTTGTTGAACAGTTAATATTTGCGTTCAAAAATAGCTTTGGTCAGTAGAATACAGTACCTTTTTTCCAATTGAAAAAGTTGTTTTATATTGCAGATTTATGAAATGATGCATTAAAATAAAATAAAAAACATGGTCCAACATATAAATCAATCATTAAATTTATATTGAAGAAACATTTGGCACATTGGAGCATGTCCAGCTTTTACATTTGGAGCCAACAATGAGATCTCCCATTAAATATATCTAACCTGATATAGTGCTGGGTCAGATGATCGAATCAAGCTGTCCCTAACAACCACAGCGCCACCTGGTGTCACTGTAAAGATATTACTGGCTTCAGGGGAGTCAATCGTGTAAGCTAACATCGCATTTGGAGTCTGAAACAAAACAAGGAGACCAAAATGTCATCATATCGTGCAATGAATTAATTGCAATCAGAAAATAAAAAAATAAATGATGAGAATCTAAATTTATCTAGTCTTTTTTATTAATCTGTTTGTTTATCTCTTCTGTCCATAACAAATTTTTCATCAATCAAAACTAAACATTTTTATGAGTTTATTCACATTCCTAAATGTGAAGTACCAATTGAGGAAGAATAGGCCACTAATCAAAAAGTCTTGAATTGAACTTGACTGAGGATTGAACTCGAATCTCTATAGTACAAAGCAGGCACTTTAGCCTATGGACCCTCATATCGTTCAAAATAAAACTAAATACTGCAGGTCACTGTAATTCAAGCGCTAAAACCGCTTCACCACTAGTAACACTAACCCAGAAAAGCGCTACCCCCAAAATAACTACCCCCAAAATAACTAAGTCACTCACATTTCTATTGAGACGATCTTCGGAATCAGCGTCTTTTGCCTTGATGTAGAATATTGCTGAATTAGCAGGGTACGTATCCACGATTTCCTCCGAGTACACAGTCGGGTCAGCGATTGGAGCGTACAAGTTACGCTGAATTTTGATGGTGATTTTAGCTGTGGCGGCTCTGGGGGGGACCCCTTCATCCCTCGCTTCAACAATCAACTGTCAAATACAATGAGTTAATATCAACAGGGAACAATATGTATATGCACTTGCTGGACATGTTAAAATTAACATTGTCCTGTGAAATTATTTATAATGGGAATTAAATATTGTATAAATTCGCTTGTAGGACAAACTGAAAAAAATGTCTGACAAAACTATTTTCAAAAGTTGAACTTAACTTAACGATCTTATTATAACACAAAAAAGCAAATTATTTTAATATAGATTTGTAATAAAAGAATCAAATAAAAATGTCACTTTTTACATTCAAAAAGAAAATATTACATCACACACAATATAAAGTATATCTTAATTTGTTATTTAAATATTTCTGTTCAAATTTATAAAGTTCTTAAAGGAAATATTAAAGGAATGACGTTGGGTGCAAGAATAGTTAAATACTCTTGTGTCAATCTTTGCTGACAAACCGCACAAAATGAGCATAATGAATAAACAACACTGTATGATTTCAACAAATTCAAGTTCTTGTTAATTACTGGACAATGTGTCCAAAAAGTATCGTTTTCACGTTTATTAATGCAAAACATTGAATAGTGGTATCATGGTAGGCTAACAGACTATTGTTTACGAATATCAAACAATTACAAGGGGTATATAATGAAAATAGTAGGTGGCCACAAATCATTAGGGTTATTTACCTCAAACGTATCATTAGACTGTGGAGTTGCTAGATTACTATCTACATAGATTTCACCACCGCGCTGTGAGATGACAAAGTATTTGGTATCTGTGAGAATACTGTATACCACAGAACGGCTCTTGTCCTGTCAAAATAAACAAAATTATTTCGATAAATTATAAAGAAAATTTTCCTAAAAAATCCCACTTAATTCTGTATTGTCACATTACCATATAGCATCTTTCAAAATCATATTGAAAGCATTCTTCCAAAAACACTGAGAAATAGTTAACTTTGAATCTTAAATTTATCTATGTCGAACTAACATGAAACAACATTTTGTTGACTGTACACCCAAAAGCAAGTGAATAAAAAAGTGTTTTGGAATGTTTTGCTAAAAAAAAATACTATCCTGATCCAGTGCATAATGACAAATATCGAATTGTTGTTTCATATAATTTTTCTTTGAAACTGGACATAAAGGAAATAGATTTAAACAACAAGCAACAGAGATATCACAAACACCAAGCGAACTCCCAGATAACTGGATTTCAGAAATGAATTTACAAAATTGAAAAACAAACAGAGCAGAAAAAAATATAGACAAAAACACAAGACAAACAATGCAAAAACAACTGAATGGAATGATGTATGTTTGTTTGTTTGTTTGATTGATTGGGGTTTTACGCCATACGTAAGGTTATTTCATTCATAATGAAGGCGTGCCAGCCCAATGGGTGAAGGAATCCACCCTCGGCACCACTGGCAACAAACAATAACAAGATACAAAACAATCACAGGACATAATACATGGTGCAATAAGACAGTGATGTGTGTAAATTTACAGTGCTAGATGCCACAAAACAGATCGGCTTCATGCTGCCCCTTAGCTCTCAGAGTACCAGGGCAACAGGAAGCTCCCTTAAACTGCCTGACTGAATGGAATGAAGTTTTGTGCTGTTGTGAATGACACTGAAATGACACTGAATTAAATAGATTTCCACAGGTGAAAACTGCAACCAATGTGAATACCAATCTATGCTTACCACTAATGGCTGAAAAGTAAATTAAAGTTACATTCTCATTAGTTTTAATATTAGATTAGAAAGAAACATACAACTAATTTCCTTCTATAACTGTATCATTTACTGACCAACGTTCAAGTGGATTTAATTTTGTATTCAGAATATACCAGAGAGACAAAACACTTCATTTAACAGCGGACAGCAAAACATGTATTTTTTTCCAAGCAGTGTAAGTTGTTAAGGTTATTTCACTCATATGACAACAAGCCAGTTCAATAGGTGAATGAGACCACCCTCACACGACACTTGTAACAAATAGTAACAAGACAATCAGAGAACAAATAACATGC
>JAUELC010257158.1:0-10383 GCA_031471745.1 Cryptochiton stelleri | reverse complement strand
CAGACCCAATGAATGTCAGATGGTCAGAGAGCTACAGGGTAGATAGACACACAGTGGTGCACTCTGTGTAACCCTGCCAGCACCAGACACCTAACAACACCAGCCCTAAAGGTGCCACTGTTAACATTTTAGATCAAGCCCACCCCTAGAGAAAGTCAATCAGCCATTAGATTATCACCCGACACAAACAAATTCAACACACAATAACTAAACTGATCTTCACATATACTAACAATTTTTAGCTTTCATATTAAACACACTCTTAAGACATCAAAGATCTAAATTCAACCAACAATGGAATAATTCCTTGTTGCAAATGTAGGGTGTTTTCTAGTCTGTTTTAAACAGGGAAAAAGCAACCAGATCTACAACTCGAAAGAGCAAGTCATCTTTCATCAAGGCAAATGATAAAATACACCCTAAAGTCTACGATTCCTGCTACAATTTCCCATTGTTCTAATTAAGGTTAACTGAGCATGTGCTCACATAAATTTATCCTTTTTTTTTACGGAAGTTTGTTATTCTGTAGGAAAAGGAAGTTCGGTCTGAGAGCTAATATCAAAATAAAGAGATTCAAGACCATGTTGAAGGTCATCTTGTGCTGAAGATCGTCTTGGGTCATGTCCATAGTTAAAAGACTGGAGAGATAAATGGTTATTCACTCACACAGTTACATGACACATCAACACAGTGATGATTGAAGGCGTAGTATCATCCCAAGATCTGAGTCATCAAGAAATGATTTAAGTTGCCCATAGAGACTGTCAGGTACACCTTGGTGATATAATCAAAATAATTCCTATAAGTTATTTTTATATTACAATAGTGGTCATACAAGCCTGTGTGAAACAAATACCAGAGTGGAGGATGAATTGACTAACAAACTAAATAGATTTGGGACCTCCTTTAAGGTTGCATTTTGTTCACGGTCTGTTATCACAGGTTAGGTCCATAGATAAGTGCAAGAGAGATGAATGGTTCTATTTCAAAGGTACATGTTATAACTAAGCCCACACTATAACGGTGATTATAACAGGCCTTATATCATTAGCAGAACTGAGTCATTCTTAACTAATTTAAGGTGAACATAACTGTTTGTCAGGGACGACAACCTCCAGTCATTCAAGACTAATTTAAGCTGAACATGACTGTTTGTTAGGGACTACAACCTCCAGTCATTCTGGACTAATTTCAACTGAACATGACTGTCTTCCAGGAACTACAAGGTCCACTGCACCCACAATTCACTCAACATAAAACAGCCTACACTATAAATATTGATTTAAAAAAAAAAAAAAAATTTGGATAATTTTTCTTCTTAAAAAATCCAATTTATCAAATTATTCTAGAAGCTTTTGAGTAATTGGAGATTGGAGAAGATATTCTAAAAGCAGTTAATTTTTTTCATTCTTTAATTTGGAAGATGTAAAGGAGGCTGTTATAATACAGCAGCATCTGTCAGTTAAGAGACCTGTTATACCAAATCATCTCTAACCAAACTGGCAACAAGCCAAGGACTTTCACACACAAACTACTCCTACTGAACCAAAATAAAATTTACTTTTTGTAGGTCTGCTACATCAAGCGGTATTAGATGTGGATGAAAGTATTAGTGGAAATGAAGCCTGAATTTATAAGTTTAGACCCACAGTGATAACCACCTGTTAATATTAGCACTCATTCACTAGTATACTACACTCATAATCTTTTATCACTATCATGTTCTTATAGAATTTAAGATCTAATGTTGGATGCAACTATGATAACTCATTAAACTAAGCCATGCTGTATATCAGTGTGCAAATAATAAATAAGATGTAAGATGGTGGTAAAACAAATATCTCTTTTCATGCAATAAATGTTCTAAGTGATATTTCACAATGTTTAATACCGGAACAAGATGGACTACAATAGTAATTTTTAAGTAAAAAATGATAAACATTGACATTTCTTAACATGATGAACTCCCAGGAAGTGTATTCTAACAGAACCGTATTGCTTTCAATTAAGCAAGATCAGGACAATGAATCTACCAAATCGCTTATAAAATCAAATCTGTAACACCAAATAATCCTTTATAGAGTAATGGGGTCATAACCTTAACATTCATCACATACAAGCACACAAAAGAGGGGTGGTATAATATCACAAACCCAATAGTAATCAGGGTATTTCAATCAAAGTGGGCTAAAAATCATCTTGACAGAATCTTCAAGTGACAAGAACACATTGTACAGAAGAAGAAATGTATGGAAGTGATTCATTGTATTTGACAGAAACGCATTCTTGTGCAATTCCTAAAACACACTATGTGTTTGTTTGACTGTTTAACACCATTGTTAAGGTTATTTCACTCATATGATGGCTTGCCAGCCGAATGGGTTAAGATAATCATCTTCAACAACACTGGCAACAAAAACTGACAAGATACATGACAAGCACAGACATAGTGCAATAAGACAAAGTTATCAAAATTACCGTGCAAGATGCCACAACAAATTGGCTTTGTGTTACCCCTAGCCCAGTGAGCACCAGGACACAGGAAGCTCACATCCACCACCTGCCTGAACAAATTGAAGTCTGGAAGGATTCCAAGAGAATCTTCTTTGGAAGACATCAAGCAATTATTAATCGATCATGCAAGAAGTTGAGAAAACCACTTTTTTCACCTGTCCATTTCTCCGCCTTGTCTTCTCTACTCACATTACAAACATGCCACATTTCACACCAATAATAGTTTTCTTAATTTCTTTATTTGACAAACTACATGTATTTCATTGACATCAACTTGCTGCTTACCTTTCTCCATGAACACTCAGGTGAAAAAGCATTCGTTCCACATGTGAAGACTTCATTGTCATAAACGATCAGAACACGGACAAAATTGTGACAGAGATTCTGGAGAAAAATCAAATATTTATAATTAAACAATTTATATTCATATAATATAAATGTTCTCTTTAAAACTGTCATTAAATGTGCTTTTACTAGACATTCATAATTATTGTTATAAATACAAAACGTTACAAAATGTCAAATAAATATGGCTGCCAAAATTTTATAGTGCAATTTTATCAGACCAAATTAAATCCTCAAAATGCAGCCATCATAATCTTCCTGAAGCCTCTTTTCGTCATATCTTCAGCAAAAAATCCAAACAAATCACAGAAGCGTGAAGATTAACAAAGGCGGGCATAGACAAACAGCACTGACAAATGAAACATTGAAATGATGCATTGAGTTGAGACCTTACCTCTGGCTGTCCCTTCGCTCTGCAGATAAGTTTGGTCATGTTGTTAGATTTCCAGTCAGCCATTTCTAATTCAGACAGGTCATCCAACGAAAGCCGGAACAAACATTCCCTAGCGAAAAGGAAATAGGTTGAATTTAGACCATACATTCTCAAAATAAATGTAAAATAAATTATTGTTGTATCTCTAATTAAATACATAAATCAATAAGTCATTTCTAAATAATATTTTTGTCTAATATCAGTTTAATGTCAATTCTTTACAATGCTGTTAAGAGTAATTTGAAATATTATAGATTCGTCATGTACTAGTTAAAACATCACTTTTTAATAAGACTTTAATATAATACACAAGTTGTGTAATTTAGAGAGCAAAAAAAAAAAACCCAATTAGTTACTGTTTTTTCGGAACAACGCTCCTTGTGTATTAAAAAAAGTTTTTACTTAAAGGATTTTCATTTATTTTATTTAATATTGATGTTTTATTTATTTCATCAAGTAAACTATTCCATCAGCATCAAGTACATGTAATTAATTGTATCATGTAATCAAAAGTCTTCAATCTTGAATAAATTCAAACAGACTGTCAATTCAAACTTGTTGAATTTATTTTTGCTCTAATGATTTTTTTTACTGTCTAAATGGTGACTTTTTAAAATATTACTTGAAAAACAACAAAACCATTTTTGTCTTAGATAACTTGTAATGAGTTGTGATAGAGAATTAATTTTGGTCCACTTACAGGACAGATAACAACAGAGATGAAAATATATAACTTGAGACTAATTGAGGCCATTGAGCTGAGCTATAGTACATTTGAGAGACTAATTGTATTCCAGTAGTTCACTCACCTAGCACCAACTAGAAGCTGGTTTCTTGGAATGTCAATAGTTAATTGTGCGTTATCTAATATGGTTGGTTGACTAAACACTGAAACCTGGGTCTGCAGTAACTCTGAAATAAAGCAAAGAGAATGCAGAGTGAGAAAGGATTAATACTATCACAAGTAAAAGCCAGAATGTCGTCTTGCAAACTTGATCAAACCATTGTTTTTATTACCATCATCACAAACACCATGTGCCAGTTCATACTGGGGAATCACAATCACAATTTTAATTTATTTATTTATTTGAATACAGAATCAACCACAATGATAGACCCCAAAACAATATATACAAAAGATCAAAACAGTAAAATACAGACAATGATATCACAGAAAAGTTAAATATGATGATAAAAACATGTTGTGTAAGAGAACAAAAAACAACAACATGTATATCATATTAAAATTAGGACCACTGATCTACTGGTAAAATTGTATACATATTTGTGTCTTAAAAGTTGCTGCTGGTGTAAAGATATTCACAGACAGACATATGTACTTAACACATGGGGAAAACAGGAGCATTTTCTAAAATTGACTAGACTTTTAAAAAATAGAAAATTATAAAAAAACTAAAAACAATTTTCAACTAAGAAAACCATAAGATTTAATAAAACTGAGTGACTCTTTGTAAAGTAGGCAATATTTCCCCCCCCCCCCCCATTCTCAAAGAAAACCTCACTGTTTCGACAGGACCAAAGGCAGCATCCAGGCTCTGATGCCTCTGAATGATGATATATTGTATCATAAGATAGTTTCACCAAAATTGAAATGCAAAAATATTAAATCTCAATGTCTTCTTTAATAAGCCTGCTAAATGTATATTTTTTATGTTTACAAAATAAGCTGTCAGTTGAGTGACAGATGAGTATGCATGGTTCTTCAGAAAACCTTAACTTGACATGCATTATTGACCCCAGAAATAAACATAACCTTTACCCTAAAGCATTCATTTGAAGAGGGTCAGTGCTTTATAAACAGTTTCAAGTAGACCATATTATCACTAAGCGGCAGATAGTCAAGCCTCGAGGAGGTGGCAAATGTCTTCACTTGAAAGGTTTAGAGATCATGACTTCTTTACCTCCACTGAAGAAGAGTTTAAAATGTGGAAGTACACTGACAAGATTTGTTCGTCTTATCTGTTCATCTATCAAAATTCAATGTCAATTTCTATTTGAAATGTCAAGAAGATACCAAAAGATCCCATTAGTCTTGTTAACATGTACCATTTGGTCAAGGATGAAATCAGATTTGAAAGTAGCTGGGATATATAAAGTACTCCTTGTATTGTGATTGTCTATTGTGACAATGCAAACAAGCTGACAAAGTCAACCATCCCACCCCCCCTCCACCCAGCAACCATCCATTAGTAGAGTTCAAGTATTGTTATCCTATAAGACTTTATAATACCAAAATTGTTTCGATTATCGTCACGATAATACACTACAGAAAATTAGCCTACATGTACAATCAGAAGTGTTTCAATATCTGAAATACAAACAGAGCAAGCAACAAGTAGATAAAGAAAATAAATTGACCATACCAATATTTTCAGGAAGTGATAAAGAGCCATAAATGTCATTTGACATAGTAAACTATGGTGGTTGGGGGGGGGGGGGTGTAAAAATCATCAATGTAACAAGTGGTAAATGTATAAGCAAAGTAACTCCGGACAATTTCAGCAGAGTATACAATACATGTGTACTGCTTCAAACATTGAGTCTAGACTCAGCGGCCCTGAGTGATATGTTTTTATCTTTTCATCAATAGCAAACTTAATGTTGTAATGATGTTCACAGAAGAACCTTTCAACACTCCTTTTGTCACCCACACAGTCTGCTTCTATAACATTTCAATGGTAGAAATATGAATTCCTAGGGCCCACAATAAGTCAATTTGCTAGATGATTTTTTAACCAAAACTAAGGACAAAAAAATTCCCGACCCATCTGTCTTGAGTTCAAGTGACTCTTTATGTCCTTAGGTTAGGACAGAGTACACATACTAATTGGGGAAAACTCATGGCTATTTCTAAAAGTATGTCAAACATAGGCCTAATGGTCATAGTAGCTAAGAATATGGTAAACCATGTGTACATTACTATTCTACAATTTTAAGTAAAACATGTGTTATTTGTCAGGAAAAAATGTCTGTCTCTGTTAGCCTTTTGGAGAAGCTGACATCTAACTCATCATAATTACAGCACGACATAATCTATTGCTATTACATCCACTTGTCATCAGTTAACCTGGTAGCCTTCCACAAGTGCCTGAAAAGTGATGACAAACAAGGAAAAATAGTTCCAGTTTATAATCACATGGCCTTCTACAACCATTAAACTTAACACATCTTATATATTTTACAGAGATTGTAACTGAATACAAGTTGTTCCATTGCTTGTTCCATCGCTTATTTCGTAAGTATTTAATATCCAGAACTTTATTTTATTATCGACGATCCTTCAATATTGACAAATAAAACCATGCAAATATACTACATATATGCAGTAACACATATACACACATTTTCAAACGTTCAATAGATGAACATAGAGGGATGTCAGTGTTCTTCAATCACAATATGTCTCTACCAATTTGAAGAACTCCACTCTTTATTGGTAATGACAGGTGCTTCATGAGCTAGTTTAAGTTATTTTAACAGGATAATGCAGCTCTTACACCAAGAAACATTAACTTTCTGAACAGAAATGAATGTTTTCGGGTATCTCTGAATAACTGTTCATCAAAGAGGTGTTGACAGGACTGGTCATCAGCACCATGACAGATGTCAAATCAGATCAGACTTCAAGACAGAATGGTCAACCATGAAAGATGTTAAAACGGATCAAGCTTCAAGACAAAATGGTCAACCATGGCGGATGTAAAAAATAGATGAGCAGAATGGTCAAATTATTTAAACAAAATGAATAATGGTACATTAACTTACCATAATCGACAAATAGAGTAACGAGTAAAACAAGTACCAGACAGCAGAGCAAAGTATAAAACAATTTTGAAACGTATGTATTTACGTCTATCAAAAACAGTATTTAACTCAAACAATCAGCTGACAATCCAAAATGCCAAAAAGCTGTGTCCGTTGTGCATGTGCGATCAGGGTTTTTATGGAGATAAACAGAAGCGCATGGCTGGGCTTTTGGACTGGTCCTAACATAATTGTTATCCTGATTTCATTTTTATGGACATTTGCATTGTTCTTAGTGGAAATATGTCCAGAAATACCAAAACTATACAACAATTCATAGCAAAAGCCCAGCCACATGTTTTTGTTTATATCCATAAGGATCCGGATCTCACATGCTCACTCAATATAGCTATCTGGTCTATTGCAATGTCTGTGTCTGTATGTTTTGCTAATCTGAGTTTACACAAGCAGTACAGGCATCAGAAAAGCTATCAACTTTTTAAGGAACAGGTACCACAAAATAATAATGGTGATGCCTGATGTGTGAACATCAGGCGGGAAATAAACAGTTCTTTCATCCATGGAAAGCTTAGCCATCAGCTGCCTTAAAATAACTAAAAACTTTCAGTTGGAGGAACTGGGAAAAAAACAAACAATTATCAGAATTTTTTATTTAGATATGCAAATATTGTAAGGTTAAAATTAATGGTGCACAGAAATAGTGAAAATAATTGACTCAAAATGGATGGACTTTATATAAGGATATACCTGACCGCCATTGAAGGCTGGAGGAAATGAGGTCAAGAGAGCTCATTAAGAAGTTAGGGGTAGGTGGTCCAGTAAGTGTAGTCAGGTGGACCTCTTCACCACTCTTAATCACCTGAGAGATCAGTTCCTAACTAAGCCAGATATTTTATCAGGTGCTAATAAAGTGGAAGGCTCGAGATAGGAAGTGGTGTGAGGGATAATAAACTGTCTATATACAGATGTTACTGGGGGGGGGGGAGGGGGCATTATCTGAGAACGATTTTGAATTCTATCCAAAGCGTACAATGACTTTGGTTATATTTCTAAAATTTGAAGCCAAGTTGGACTTTACATAGCCAAAGGGACATAACTCAGTCACACATATTTTATAACTATGAACATAGAACTTGCTGAGGTAATAACATTATGTTTGTTGTTTGATTGGGGTTTTACACCATACTTAATGTTATTTCAGATAAGTTCCCTTCCAATACCTGTTACAACATTATGAACATGCCTGAAATGTAAAAATGGCTGCCAAAATTTTCCCAACACTGGAGGAGTCCAAATCAAATGGTAAAAGTCAAAATGACAACACTGAACTAAGGCCTATAGCTTAATTGTTCCGTGGGATCTTAATTTTCCCTACTATTAAATTCCCACGTTCCCTATTTTTTTCTCAACAACATTATGAAAGCCTTGCTCAACTTATGGAGAAAAAAACAGTAATATAAAACATCATGGCTTATAATTAAGGCTTGCAAATTTATTAATCCCCTGGCCTTTAATTACAATTTTTTTACATTTAAAGAGAAAGGAATTATTCCTTGATGTCTTTTTATTTGTATAAAAATTACCTTTCAATCGACAACATCAGATCACATGAATGGAGGCAAAGGTGAAAGTTGAAGGTCATCTGTGTGACATGACCTCTTCCCAGAAATGATTTTTAATTACAGACTGTTCATGACTCCATGTTAATCTGAAAATAAAGAAAAATGGATTGTTTGTTTGTTTGTTTGATTGGGGTTTTACGCCGTTATTTCACTCATATGACGGTGTGCCAACTTAATGGGTGAAGGAAACCTCCCTTGATGCCAATGGCAACAAACAATGACAAGACAAGACAATCACAGGGCGCCACAACAGCTTCTTGTTGCCCCTTACTCTGAGAGCACAAGGGTAAAATGAAGCTCTCTCAAACCACCCTCAAGAAAAAATGGAATTTATTAAATGACTACAAATTGGGGGAATAAGAGATTTCTAATCGACAAAAAAATCAACGAAAATGTCCATGTTCTCAACCCTATTAATTAGCCAGAAATGATTTTTTTAAGCTTTATAGATTTAAAAAGTTTAATATTATTTTATCATTTTTTAAATCAAGATCAAGATTAATTGAAGAAATTCTTGGAGAGATTGCTTATATCATGTGATGATTTATTGATTTATTTTTAATCCACATCAATGTGCCGGTGTGAGTGACCTTTGACAATCTCAATCTTATACTGTGACTGTGGATGTTGACATTTTTTGGGAAGATGGCACTACCAGCCAATAAGATAGATTGATTGGCATTTAAGGCCATGCTTAAGGGTATTTCACTTATATGACGGCAGAGGTGTATTTCACTTATATGACGGCAGAGGGCAGCGGTGTACACCAACAGTAGGCCCAAATATCTACACAATAAATGCAACCATACAATCTGAAGTGTTAATTTTGCTCTGTTGGAAAAGCAATGTTCCTCCAGTAATATATAAAAGACAGCATGGCTACGCTGGGAACATGCAGCCCTTAGCCAGAGGGCCCAGCCAAAGAGAAACAAATACTTAGCAATATTTAGCCATTTTTTATTACTTAATCTAGCAGATTTACAGCTGAAGTTATTTTTGTCTTTGGCTATCATCAGTATAAAAGACCGAACAGTGAAACAAATAAACACACATTTCTGAGAGACTAGCTAACAGGGTGTTATTTATACATTCAGAGATCTGACAGGGCAGGGCTTATAGCCGGTTGCCATGGTAACAACTTCGATGAGTCTCACAGATGGACATATTTTTTTTACCAATGATACCTGTAAAACATTTGTAGTGATAAAGAACATGTGTTCTTCTTGTAGGTTACAACTATTATTTTGTTTCTTTGACTGGGGTTTTTGGCCATATTTCACTCAAAATATGACGGCGTGCCACACTGATGGGTGAAGGAAACAACCCATTGACACCACTGGCAACAAGATACAAGACATTCACAGGACAAAATACATGGTGCAATAAGACAAATTGTGCAAATTCACAGTGCTAGATGCCACAAACAGATTGACTTTGTGTTGCACAGCTGTGAGAGCATCAGGGCAACAGGAAGCTCCCTCCAGTCTAGTATGATGAGCATCAGGGCAACAGGAAGCTCCCTCCAGTCTAGTATTATGAGCATCAGGACAACAGGAAGCTCCCTCCAGTCTAGTATGATGAGCAAAAGGGCAACAGGAAGCTCCCTCCAGTCTAGTATTATGTATGTCAGAGAGTGACAGTAGTCTAGTATTATGTATGTCAGAGAGTGACAGTAGTCTAGTA
>JAUELC010257052.1:0-10385 GCA_031471745.1 Cryptochiton stelleri | reverse complement strand
CTTACAACAGAAACTACGACGACTGTTGGGCCACTTTGGCTACTCTCGAAGTTTACCAGAGCCTCATGTTATCTCGATTTTTATTGGACAGTTCACCTTTTGTGAACCCCAACGCGCCCTGACCTAATTGTATGCCGCTTGCTATGCCTTGTCCTCAGATCTTAAACGCGACAGTTAAATATACAGGGAACTATTTTAGATCTTTTAATTAGATTGGATTAACTATGATCAAATGTTTCACTGATTAAAGTATGGTCAGTTGTCAATTCCAGGTGCCGTATCAGGTATTACACATTTAATCATAAATGTAGAGAGAAATTTCCCTTCCCTTCGAACTGGAAACATGGTATAGAGATGGTTACTGAGGAATGATTTCATGTCATGAGCACTAACTTACAGTCATTGACTCTGTACATGTAGAAACATTTGGATAACCCTATGTTGACAATGAGTTAATGAACATATTTATAGAATTCATTAAACTGTCAGTACTCTCATGGTTTACATTGTACCATCTAAGACTATTCCACATGCTAAAGCATTGGTTCTTGTAGACTTAACCTGAAATGAGCCTTGTTGATTAGTTGTTGCTGTTTGATGTCAACTGGAACTCGCCAGTTCGCCACCAGGTCTACATGCACTGCACGTATGTATTTTACTGTCTAACTTCAAACAATGATTTCTTGATCATCAAAAGTCTGCAACAAACTAAACCAACCTTATTTATACGACAAGTGTTTTCTACTCCACAAAACAGTATTCAGAGCCAATATCAGTACCAGGCCTAACTGCAGACACTATTCATTGCTCAATATTAAAGCTTGCTAGACACTTCACAGCAGTAGACATCAACTAGACACTTTAAAACAAGTGCTAATCACTACAACAATACTCTACATTCCAACCAATGCCCTGAGATACATAAGCACTGACAAAGCTTTTTATACATTTCAATCATTCAGTATATACAATAATGGGATGCTCAATTCCACAAACCGGCTTACCAATATATAGGACTGATCACTGATCTCAATATACACAACGACTGAATAGAGCTTAAAGATTTTACATGTATTTCTACTCTTTGGCTATACTGTACTGCAGCTGTACATTTAGTTGTGACATTACAGATAGCAAATATATGTAAGTTAAAAGTGTTTTATTTTTACCTGTTTTTGCAGCAAAAGTTGATAATTCATTTGATAATTTCCTAGCATAAAGAGCCATTTCTCTTTGCGTTTTAATTTAAATACTCTTTAAGGAGAATAATTCAACTTTAATTTAAAGCTTCCTAAAACACTAATTTAGGATTGATTGATATACTACATGTACATATAGCTTATTATGCTATGAATGACACAAGGCAGCTTTTTTATGTGGTTGAAAACCTAGTTTATGTCAGAAGAACATAAAAGAATTGACCAGCTTTCTGGTCCACAAAACCACACAGTCAATTTGGTCAAATGCTTAATATATAGATCTGTGAAGTTATACTATTTACAGTTACACTGACTGAAGAACGAGATAACTGAATGTACCTCTTAAAGCAACTAGTTGATTGGGTTAACTCAGCGAAAACAGACAATATGAACTATCACAATTTTCACAGATATACATAGTTTGGATACGTAGAATCTGCTGATGGAGATTAGCTTCTGGAAATATAAGGGAAAAGTCTTCCAGTATTTAAGGGAGTCTACTTCACAGAGAGAGATCACTAAGAGGATGCAGCCTCCTGGGCTATTTTCTCAATCTCTCCTGGAGGGGGTGTCACTATATCAGTATCAGTCTCTGTAGGTACGGCCTCGTCACTCTGTGCTGGTGATTCTTCGTTCTGGTTCTTATCAGGCATTGGTTTGGTTAAAGCTTTCATCAAGTCCTGTAACACCTCAGTCTCCTTTCCTTCCAGTAAGTTAAATTTCACATTAAATGTCATAAAATGTTGGAAGAGACTGTTGAGGTGTCCATGGATACCCAGTAATATTAACTCTCTGTAGTGAATGTGATAAAGGTGTGCAAACACATGGAACAAATAACGGTGTATCTTCTTTACAGTCGCCTCAAATGTGCTTGGAAAGGCGAAACCTGTAAAACAGTAGCAGACAAATAGATTGATTAGGATTTATTCAATTGTTGTTTTTCATACACAGTTAACATGTTAACCAAACAAAATTCACCTCGCTTTCTTGTAACTGAAGGTGAATAATATAGCATAAATAGTTGCATTTATGTAAAGCCACAAGTGGATGCAATATGCTTAAAATTTAAACTCACAATATATTCTTTTCAGCAAAAAAACCCACCAATTTCCTTTCACATCAACAGTATTTTAAGGAATTGCACATGCTTTGATCGTCTTGCGTTGAATTTCTTTTACATAACAGGATTTCCCTGGGAGCATAATGGATTGACAAACAATGCTTCCTTTGCATTACTGTCAAGATAACATGTGGCCTGAACATGTGTTTGAGGAACAGTCAGGGAGTAATGTTAGGGTGACTCTGATGAAAGCTGCCTTGGGCTGGTACCTGAGGTGAATGGAGGGATACTTTGCTTACAACACCCTACATCTGTTGAACAGATCTGTTACAGACATTGATACTGTAGAAGTCATGTTTTATTTTTGCTTTTACAGTCCTGACTAACTGGAATATAGACACCAGGACACCCAGTCTGACATTTTACACTGTCCCATCATACTGACACCATGCCACCCAGTCTTACACTTTACCCTGTCCCATCATACTGACACCAGGACACGTCTGACACTTTACCCTGTCACATCATACGGACACCAGGACACCAAGTCTGACACTTTACCCTGTCAGATCACACTGACACTAGGACACCAAGTCTGACACTTTACCCTCTCACATCATACTGACAAACGGATTCCCAGTCAGACACTTTACCCTGTCACATCATACTAACACCAGGACACCAAGTCTGACACTTTACCCTGTCACATCATACTGACATCAGGCCACTCAGTCTGACACTTTACACTGTCCCATCATACTGACACCAGGCCACCCAGTCAGACACGTTTACCCTGTCACATCATGCTAACACCAGGCCACTCAGTCTGACACTTTACACTGTCCCATCATACTGACACCAGGCCACCCAGTCGCACACTTTACCCTGTCACATCATACTGACACCAGGACACCCAGTCTGACACTTGACACTTCCATCATACTGACACCATGCAGGTCACCCAGTCCGACACTTACTCTGTCCCATCATACTGACACCAGGACACCCAGTCTGACACTTTACACTGTCCCATACATACTGACACCAGGACACCCAGTATTCTTACACTGTCACATCACAATGACACCCGGCAACCCAGTCTTACATTTTACACTGTCCAATCATACTGACACAAGGACACCCAGTCTGACACTTTACACTGTCCCATCATACTGACACCGTCTGGCACTTTACCCTGTCACATCACACTGACACCAGGACACCCAGTCCGACACTTTACACTGTCCCATCATACTGACACCAGGACACCCATTCTTACACTGTCACATCATTATGACACCAGAACACCCAGTCTGACATTTTACACTGTCCCATTATACTGACACCAGGAAACCCATGCTGACACTTTACCCTGTGACATCATTCTGACACCAGGAAACCCAGTCTGACACTTTACCCTGTGACATCATTCTGACACCAGGACAACCAGTCTGACACTTTAAACTGTCACATCATACTCACACCAGGACACCCAGTCTGACATCTTATACTGTCACATCATACTGACACCAGGACAGTCAGTCTGACACTTTACCCTGTCACATCACACTGATACCAGGACACCCAGCCTGGCACTTTACACTGTCACATCATTATGACACCAGGACACCGGGTCTGACACCTTACACTGTCACATCATACTGACACCAGGACACCCAATCTGACACCTTACATCGTCACATCATACTGACATCAGGACACCCAGTACTTCCCAAACATTTTGGTTGTTTTTGGAATAATTGATAGGTTATGAATAGGCAGAACAACTTTGAATTTAATTATTTCAGCTACTTATGGCTGTCTTTGTGAGATCGCGTGGCTGGCATGAACACAGTGGTTATTAGAGAAAACTGATACAACTTACCATATTTAGTTGGAAAGATAGATTCTTCATTAATAGTTTTCTGTATAAATGACATCACATAATCAACGTACTGTGGCGCAGCACACTTGTTTTTCTTCCCTTTTTCATCAAACCATAAATATTGCCTGAAGAAAAAAAAGAAATAACATTAACTTACAATAATAACCAGGAACATAAAGCACACGACAGTCTAATTAATTTTACATTCAATTTGCATAATTCATCTAATCACAAACTGTACCCAGTCTCAACAAACCGTATTATACACTAGGCTCGCATACATTGCTTAGCTTATTCAATGGCAAACTATAGATTGATAGGTTTATGTGTACAGTTCTCAAGACACTCAGACCTGCCTACCCTAGAACAAATTTATGTGTAGTATTTTTTTTTGAATGAGTAGTTTTCTAGGTTTATGTATATTTTTTTTTATTTTATTTTTTTAAATTGAGTATTTTCTGACGTTTGCGTGTATTTGTTTACCGTTATGTGTATTTGCTTATTTTATGCTTTGTTCGTTTGTTTGATTGGGGTTTAACGCCGTACTAAAGGTTATTTCACTTATATGCCGGCGTGCCAGCCCAATGGGTGAAGGAAACCACCATCGACACCACTGGCCACAAACAATGACAAGATACAAGACAATCACAGGACGCCACAACACATTCTTGTTTCCCCTTCGCTCCGTGAACACCAGGGCAACACGAAGCTCCCTCAAACAGCCTGCCTTATTTTATGCAAAAAAGTAAGTAAAACAATAAAAAAAATGAGAGACAGGGATTGATAGAAATTACGTTTGGCGGCCCATACTCTACACCCATATTAAATAAAAAGCTCAATTTAACAGATCCCCAAGATGGCTGGAAAGGCATTCTAAGTCATTATTGACCATTAAAACTCTATTATGTCATAGGTCATTTTCCACAAAGTTTGTGGTATTTTTTGGATAATTTATTTACATAAAAATTTATATTTCATGTATATTAGCCTGATTTGTTCACTCAGTAATTAAATTTAAAACACAAACACAATATATGTTGTATTTTTTTTAAAAATAAAAAGGCAAGTGTTGGAACAGTTCCAGGAATGCTCGCAATGGCACGTGTAAAATGGGACAGGTCTAATTGGAACTATATAATAAATCAAAAAATATTATAAACATGAAAGTTTTAAATGAATACGAAAATGTTCATTAGTTGTTCTTGGATTTAACAGGAATGTAATTTGAAGAAAATAATCTGCCATTCTGGAATTAGTCATGCTTTATATGTAAAGGGATTCACACCTTTTACTGCTCAGCTTTGGGAGTGATTTTGAATGCAAACTTGACCAGAAAACATCCATCTGCAGGGCTACTATAGATCAGAATGAATAAATATCGTTTGTGAGTGGTTTCGTGTATATAGCCTATTTATAGAATTAAATAAGGGATTAAAGTCAGCTTGTGTCTCAATTGAAGGTTGACCCTAATTAAAACAAAACAGTTACATCAAATTATAAACTGATAAAAAATGATGAATGTGAATATCCACCTGTCAAGTTTTGGGACTTTGTCTGATAACATGTTGTTGTTGTTGTGTTGACAAAGTGCCTAGATTATTTAGTAGGATAATATTTACAATTTATTTTACCTGAAAAGAAGTCATTTGCAGAGAGTTTTCCAATTCAGAGTATTCTGTTCCCTATTCATCTTTAAATTTCCATAAATCCGTCTTAATACATCTCAAATTTTCGTATTGACTTTTATAAGGGAGATAAGTCAGGTCTACAACTTCTCAAACAAATTTGGAAACCATTTAAATCCTATCTTTGTAACATAGGGCCTACTGTTGTTGTTTCCGAGATCAGTTACTGCAAACAATGCGATCAAGAGGTTCCGGTAGGGGTTTTTGATTTCATGAAATTCAAATAGGCCTTAGTGACTTAGTCTCACATGGACGACTTTGGCTAACCCCTAACAGATCCTCTTTATCACAGAGTATTGCTATAGGGTCTCGTGAGTTTGCTTTTATTGTTGCGTTTGTGAATTCAGAATTGCTTAAATTTTAATTTCTGGGCGTAAGCTTATATACTGTTATAATTTTTGCGTAGGATTTCAGGTGTTTGGCGTATTTGGGTATTCAAGGTAACTTCTGCGCACAAAATACGCCAAAATACGACAGGGTAGGCAGGTCTGGACACTGTTAACCCCTTCATGTGCCAATAACTGTGATACATTTTTATTTAAAAGATTAAACCTAACTGAAACTGTAATGAAAAACCTTATTAAAGTTGGGTATGAAGTTAATTCTAATCCAATAAGATTAGAAAATCCTTTGTATAATAAATATGATTTACACTACTTGTGAAGGAAACCAAGCAGAAAATTACAATTTGATATCTTTTTTAACATACACTGTATGCTTGAATGTTCTATTTTTTTCTCCATGAAAGGCAGGAATATGGACAACAATAACACCAGATGAAGAAGCTCTATGGAAGTAGGTTTGGGGCTTTAATTTCTTTGAAATTTAGTTTAAATGCCTTCATATGTAAATGATGACAATTTTGGAACTGGAAAACTGAAAATCACATTCCATATTTGATCTGTTTGTAGTAAAAAATAAATCGTTTTTTCCAGATTGCTATTGTCCAACACATTATACACCTTTATAAATTTTATTAATAACATTGTTCAGACATACATAATACACCCTGGAGATTGACGTTTTCTGAAAGTTATAATGGACAATAGGACATTCTAGAAAAATAAGAAAACTTATAGTTTAACTTTTTTGAACTGTTTTGAATAAGCTACGAAAGCTTTGGTACAAGCTTGAACATTCTTTTAAGAGAAAGTTGGTTGTATTCTCTAAACAAAAGCACAACCAAATGAATTCATACCAAATTATCATCTTTTTGATCTAAAAATTAGAATGAGAATACCTGACTAAGAAAGCTTTATATTATACATGTATAAAGGTGATGTAGGAGTAGCATGCCATATGTTGTGTACTGGTGGTATGTGTTAGAATGTGTATTGATGAATACTCACAAATTCCCTGGTCCTGTCATGGATGAACAGCCACATGCCGTACAGTACTCTGATATCACGCCATACATCAGGTTAATGTGATTGAAAAATGATATAGCTGAAAGGAAAGAATATCATTCTAATTGAACAAAACATGAAGACAAGGTCACACTCGTGTGTAATGTCCGCCAGTTAAAATGGAAACACTGGCCTTCCTACATGTACATGCAGTTACACTTGAGCATCCATGCATAATATTCATGTATTTTTGAAGAGTCAACAAAACCAGACAAAAAGTTACCATAAAAAAAACAAAACAAGTTGGAGTAAACAACATGTATGGCCAAAGTGAAACTGTACTAAAACAAGATTGATAATTTAAGGTTAAAATTCTGGGTTAGAAATATATGTACACAAGTCTTGATAGTTCACTACAGCAAGATGAACGTGGATTCTTGTAAAACTGAATCAATTTACATTCATATATTTTCAAAGACAAATCACACTGGCACACAGGGATGTCGACTACATGTGATTAAAACAGATGAATCATCTCATGTTCTAGATAAGCTCTGAGAGACAAGTTTTTGAATTTGTTCTTAGTCTCGAGTTGTTATGGGTAACTGTTTCGTCAAGCTGAATTCATAAACTTTTTACTAAATTCCAACCCAACATCTGAACAATTTATAGCTTCTACATGTTGTTTCATACTTTTCATAGACTATTCAGAGACTTATGTCAATATAAATCAACTTGATATAGACCAAATAAAAATGGTTCAAAGTGTCACATTTGAGACAATATAATCCTACACAATAACTACATGAAATTAATAGAGTCAAACATATTTGCTGTCTAAGTACATGTACATTATGACATGATTCCTGAACCTGTTTGAGCACACTTACTGATATTCTGGAGTAAATCAGTATACCTCTTGTACACATCTACATACATGTATAGTAGTATATTAAGGGCCAGTTTCTACTTAGAAAGCTTGTTTGATTGGTTATTTCATGATATCAAATCAAACTGATGGGCTGATGTACATTGAAGTTTAAATTAGCAGTACTTACTGTGTGTTGCTAACCATTCGTTGTAATCCAGATGAGGCGGTAGAATGACTAGTTTATTAAAATCAGCGTCAATGACACGCTCTCGAACAAAGTCCTCCTGAAGGTACTGGCGGGATTCCTCTGGGGTTGGGGGAGTCGGTGAATCTTTGTCTTTCCTCCGTCCCTTCCTGGAAGACAGTACAGGACAACAGTTCAACAGAGAGTGATAAACATTGGCGAGTTTACGGTGAGGCACACGCTTTATATGAGGCCGACATGAACACTTCAAGAAATTAGCCACTGAGAACAGTTTAGGGAACAGAGTAATTGAGAGTGTTTCTGACATTGTTTCTTACTATTATCAAACACTGCACACTTTGAAATAAAGACTGAAGTACAATATATGTGTTAAATACATGTATGTCCCATTTCACAAGTACATATACTGAGTTACACAAGGCTGTCACACTGACTATGTTTCAGTACATGTACAATAATAGTCATAAATAGTTGATCATGAATAAAAAGGAGTTAAAACTCTGAGGCTCTGGGCCCACTTCAACAAAATGTATTTAGTCACAAACAGTAAACCTGTCAATTTATACACACAAAATAAACACAATATATACTGTGTAGTACAACCAATGTGGCAGACAATACTAAACTTGTTAAAAGCTTCAATTAACTGGCTGTATCACTAAAGTTGTAAAGAGGTTGGTTTATGGGGCTGAGACAATAAATGTTTGTGACACCTTCAAAGCTATGGGGAGAGCGGTAAGTTGAGGTCATAATCATAAGTAGTCACAAGCACATTGTAGAATTGCGAAATCTCTGACGTAGAAAATCTGATAAACAGGTATTGTTTAACACTTGTATAGTCCAGAGGTATAACCTCAGATAGAATCAGGTGAGAACTGAAGGTGAACATTGGTCCTTTATCCTTATATATAGGGACACTTTAATACAGCTCTTCCTATCAGCAATCTGTGACATGTAGCCAGAGCTCATGTTTTATGCTATAAGGGAAATGATATTAAGCCAAAAGAGAGGAATATGGGATCGCTTCCAGTTGATCAAGTGTGCTGGGTCTTTAAGATACAAAGCATGAAGTGTGGAAGCGATGAGGTTTAGGACTAGGGAGCCATTCATCAGAGAATGAACAAAGATGAGCATGGGGTACAAGCAAAGCTCTAGTGTAAAACAGAGAGGTGCAGTGGAGGGATAAAGAGGAGATGATGACAGTGTTTGAGTGGCGATCAACCCTAATACAAGACCACTGATCAGAACTAATCCCCCTTATCAATCCACACACGACCCACGACACATGACTCAATCTCAATACACCAGCCATTTACATTAGGATCAATCTCTCAATGAATTCAAACACAAGACTTATTCCCTACCAGTCCACTTAATCTGTGTTTACATCTACATTCATAAATGTGACATTCTCTGGAGCCACAAAACCGAGTCAAGTAAAAATTAAAAAATCTGAAAAAGTAAAGCTACATATACAAATTATGAAAAAAATCCTCCAACAAATGTGCACAGTGAAAAGTATAAAAGTTAACAATGAGACAATGAACGTCTCAGTTAAGGATCAATCAGTCAAGACTATATGGTTATTTGACCTGGGTTTTACACAATATTTGTAGCCTGTACTTACACAGATATTTGTATGTATTTTTCAGTTATCAAAATATCAGAAACCTTTCCAATTTACATGTACTACAAAAAGGCAAAGTTAACATAATCTCAATTCAACACAGTTGTTTCACAATATTCGGCTTGCAACACATGATTAAAAGACAAGTCACATGACATGAAATCCTCAACAAGAATCTTGTGATTAACGTACACATCAGAAAACATGTATTAGAAAGGGTTTTACTAATAACTTTATTATTACTGTGTATGTTGATTATCACTGTAGATCAGTGACTTTTAGCTTTCACTGTTTTTGAGTAATAATATTATCACTATTAAGTTGTGTATAATACTACAGACTAGTATTTAATTGTTAAATTTCTATAGGATTTATATTAAATTAAGAAGTTACCTTAAGAATAATCAAGTTAGTGTTAAGACTGCATTTGAGAGGGAAAGTACATGTAAGTGATTGAAGTGTAAAACAAGTGACATCATATTACTTTCTAAATGTGATAATCTATAA
>JAUELC010256942.1:0-10385 GCA_031471745.1 Cryptochiton stelleri | reverse complement strand
ATACGAAGGGACTGACGCGACATCTTCTGACGATGATTTAGATGCAGAGATGGGAAATGTTGAAGAAATTCCTATAAGGGGACGTAATGAAGACAATTCGTCTGCTTTGAAATCTTCAAGGGTTCGTGGAGAAACCAGTAAACCTGTGGAAACGCAGACAAATCTCTTTCGCCCAGTACGAATGAAGAGGAACAAGACTAGGATAAGAGGACAGGTATGTTTTAATTTACTCTTGTCTTTATACATCCGGGTAGTTACCTCTAGAAGGACTGATGTTGTGGATGAGCCTTAACATGGGGTTAAACAGGACAAATGCGGATTTCATCTATTCTTCAGGAGATAAAAGTTCGGGCATCAGCAAATCCTTTTAAGTGTTAAATTCTGATTCTTAATTCTACACCTTTATCTTTCAAATTAATCTTATTTTCATCTATTTAGCTGAATTGTTACTTTATCCCATTTAAACCCAACTTAAGTGTCACCCACAGAAATTCACGCCAACTGAGGAATGCATGTTTTTGATTGGATTCCACTTGCTGTGACATCATCCTAAACCTTAGAATTAAAGTTTTCTCACATTGCTAATATCATTGCCCCATGGTAAGGACCTATTTACTTTTACTTTTTACTTATTATTTTTTTTTAACTTATTATTTTTCCAACAGAGCAACACACTTCACATTTTATGGGCGGGTGGTTGGATGGAGCTTCCCGTTGCCCTGGTGCTCTCAGAGCTACATGTACATGTAAGGGGCAACATGAAGCTGTTGTGGCGTTCTGTTACGTCCTGTGATTGTCTTGTATCTTGTCATTGTTTGTTGCCAGTGGCGTCAGGGTGGTTTCCTTCACCCATATGAGTGAAATAACCTTAAGTACGGCGTAAAACCCCAATCAAACAATCAAACTAACACATTTTATGGTTGTGCTAGTGTGGCTGGTTACTGTTGGAGTGCACCACCGTCATATCAGAGAAATACCCTTGAGCAGTTGCATGATGTTAAATACTTATCAATCTTTGATACTTTGCCAAGACCAGAGGAAGAAGGGACTAGAAGTACACAAGTTTATACAGATCTAATTTTCCAATCAGGGCCAATTTTCAACCCGTTTAAATCTGTTTGGGTGCCCAAACCCAATAAAAAAATTTAAAAGCATTTTTTTTATTTTTTTTTCAGTGAAATATCCCTTGCCCCCTTCCAAGGTTTATGTAAAAACGATGTACATGTACATTTAGTTGTAATTGCACAAAATGCAGGAAAACTATAAGTAAATGTGAAGAAATAAAAATACGAAAAAAAAAAATTTCCACTTAAAAACTAAATTATTTTTGTATTTAGGCGGCCCCTGGACAATTTTCGGCTTGGATAGTAAATGATGGGTGCCTAATCTTTTGGCCTGGACCAGGCCCTGTCAATGTTAACAAATTACATTTTTTCTCTATCTATTATAGGCTTTTTCACAGTTTAAGTGTGCTAAAAGGACAGACTGGTTTCCTTCTTCCTCTCACCAAATTAATAAATTCATCTTATAACAAAGTGTTTAGGATCATACAGAGTACAACTTACACAGAAAGAGAACAAGTTTATTTTATTTTTAATAATTTTTCTGCTATAGTTGATAGTTCAAAAGTGTATGAAATTTTCCTAATATTGCCTAAGCATATATCCTGTGATAGAAGATAAATTCATAAGGTAGCTCCTTTAATTCACCTTTTTCCCCATACTTCTTTCAGTTTTCAGTAATAACGAAAAAAAAATGTGTTCACCTATTTCCCTATTCTGTTTTCAATTTTCAGAAATAAAAAAAATATGTGTATACTTGTTTTACATTTTAGAAAGTGAAAAAGAACTTCTACTGTGCCGTGTGTGATCGGGCATTTTGTAGAAAATATTCCTTGACAAGGCATAGTCTTAACTTTCACGGGAAGCGACAGGTAAGATGTGAATTGTTTCTGACAGAGAGGGAGATCTTTTGTATCGAGGTGAATCACTAGTCGCAAAGGCAGAAAATTGTGTTCGAGTCATTAATTAGGATAACAAGTGGACCTTTTAAAAAACCCTGCACATAATGATAAATGTGTTTATGAAAATTATACTTTTCTTTTTTGCCTTCATAATGTGTAATTTTTGATAGCTTTCCAATTTGAGTTTAACCAAGTGACGATAGACACAATCCCAACATATTACAGTGATCCCCTACTGCTATCAATTGCTACTTGTATTCCAGTCAGAGAAATTGTGTTTGCTTTTTTTAATAATTCAGACATTCGACTGGCAAACACATAGCCCGAATTCCTCCTGTATCCCAGTTTGAAAAGCTTGTTTATTCTGGCTATATGCTTTCATAAAATCACTGCAAATACATTTACTGTCGTAAGTTTGAATGTCTCCGTAGATTAGATCAACAAAGAATTGAAAAAGGAATATTTCTGAGACATTCGTACCGGTTGATTACATTTTTGATTAGTATGGGCAGCAAGTAAAGTCCAAATCTCGACAAATTGACATCTATCCCTGTGTTATTGCTGCAATACTTGTTTACTTCGCCTACATATTTAGGTCATTGAATTTAAATAGCTGTGGTCGAAGTTATATACGATTTTACATGTATTAGATCTGTGAGCGAGTTCTCTCGAAGAACATTCGCAATGCACGAAAATAAATATGTTCAAACGTCCCACAAAGGTCAACTCGATATGCGCTTCACAAGAAAGTGAAAATGACAAAAGGAGGTCAAAGTTGGTTCAACAGACTAGTCTTTGATTTAAATCAAATTCAACTAATTATTAAGTAAGCTTATTAAGGTTACATTTGGTTCACATTTTTGGTTGACATGAAAGATTATACAAATTGGAACTGTGGTAGGTTCATATTATCAAGTACATGTATTTTCTTTATTCAATGTTTTTTTTTTTAATTATTGTGTTCCGACGATAAATTTTTCGGAAGAAAAAAAACCATAAGCATTTTTTATGAGCCGTGACAGAAAAAAGACACTAATAATAAAGATCATCACGGCTGATGATTTTCTCAGCCTAGTTTCAGGATACAGTACACCAAATAAATAACCCAATGAAAATAGAACATGATGTGGACAAGATGTTCACACCATGTCTAAACCATGTCTACCACATTGAGACACTATTTTCTTTTTAAACTCCTAATTTTTAAAAATATTTTCATTAAATTTCACACACATGTTCACTGAACTATGTTGAACATTATTCATACAAAGTTCTTGGTTAAAATGTAATTAATTGTCTCCAAATTAACTGTGAAACTGAGTAGCTTGCTGAACATGTGAACATGATGTCCACATCATGTTGACCACGTCATTAGGTTATTTATTTGGTGTACTGTATATACACACAAGAAATTCATTGGTGTACAACATGTAACAGGGATTGTTCGCACAACGGTAATTAAAAATATTACATGTACCAATGTCAGACTTTTGAGTAACACAATATGATGTCACATAAATGTATCTTCGTTTTTTTTTCAAATTCTTAAAATGAAGTGAAAAAAAAACCGATAAATCATCTCATGTTTTAGACTATATAAATGAAGAGAGAAAAAATTTCTTGATTCGAACCCGGGTTACAGGCCCAACACTATACCGACTGAGTTACAGAGGCTCACGATAGACTAGATATATTTGAATAAATGTAGAGAGAAAAAATTTCTTTTGCATATATATATACTCACACAAGAAATCCATTGGTGTACAACATGTAACTGAGATTGTTTGCACAACAGTAATTAAAAATATTACATGTACCAATGTCAGACTTTTGTGTCACATAAATGTATCTTTTTTTTTTTAGATTCTTAAAGTGAAATTTTAATATATTTTAACATGTACATATTTCATCAGGAATGATGATAAATAAGAAACGGATAAATCATCTCGTGTTCTAGATAAACTCTAAGAGACAACTTTTTTAATAGACCTTAATCTCGAGTTATGGATAACCTCCACAACATGTATATTCATATAAATCTTCAACAATGTGTTGGATGAGTACGAGTTTATAATCTTTAAACTTGAACTTTTATAAATGTTGAGAGATGTGTTGTTTATGTATTTGTGAATGATGTAATATAATAGTGAAACAGATTACTATTTTAGTTGTCTTTCTCTGACTCTTATGATGGAAATGCCTTATCTTTTTGAAGGTAAAGACTCAATCTCCTCCAGACTACAGCCTCTTTCATTGGCTAATGCTAAAAGTTTATTTCGGAAACATCGGGCAGTACTTTCATTAACTTTCTTGTTTAAGACACAGCTAAAGAAATTGGCGGTTCTTGTCGATCCGTGGATGATACAGTAATGTGCTATTTTAGCACGTACCCCAGGGCTGTAATTCTCCAAAGGGTGACTTCTTGAATACGCAGCATTTTCTTCAGCAAGTAAAGTCAGGTCGTCAAAATCTGAAAATAATTGACAACGGTGAGTGTACACAAATACAGGTGAAAACACCTTTTCCCATTTAAAATTGAGAACAGTTTCTTTTTAAGTTTTTCATGCTTTATCGTCAATAGAAACAGGAAACTGCAGTTATTTAATGCATTCATAAACAGAATTATGCTGTTGACATCATAAGCGTGAGGGGCAAGAGAGGTGAACTGCCCGAAAATGTTTCAAAATGTATTTTGCCTGAATTTTTGCCCAAATTTGGAACCCGTTCGCCTATGGTTAAAATCTTGCAAGGTGTGATCAGCTTATAAAATAAAAAAAATAACGAGGCACTAACTTATGTATGGTCCGATTTGAATTGATATATGCCTACTATGCTGTACCGTAGGCCTACTATGCTGTACCGTAGATCTACTATGCTGTACCGTAGATCTACTATGCTGTTCCGTAGGCCTACTGAATCCTCAATTGCTCCTGCTGTATTGGGTACCATTCCTGGCAATTGTCGCTGGAGCAATTGTCATTAGAGAAATTGTCATCGGAGCAATTGTCGCCGGAGCAATTGTCGCCTGAGCAAATGTCGCCACAGCAATTGTCGCTAGAGCAAATGTTATCGGGGCAATTGTTGCCGGAGCAATTGTCGGGCAGCGAGTTCTATACCTACATGTACATGGCCTACTGAATCAACGACAATTGCTCCCACGAAAATTTCTCTTACGATAATTACTCCGGCAACATTTGCTCCAGCTACAATTGCTCCTGATGTATTGGATACCAACCCTGGCAACAATTTTCATCGGAGCAAAACCTTGCAGTACTGTGTACATGACTTCCCCTCCACCACCCCACAAAGGCGTAAATGAGATGGTGGGTTGATTAAAGCTGTAAATGTAAAAGGCACATCTACCAAACTTGATCTGTATGATTTTTGTTTTTGAGATATTGCCTGTTAACATTAAAAGTTGACAGCCAGACAGAGCGATAGCAATACCCCTCTTTCCAGCGGGCTGAGTGGCTAAATCACCGTTTCCCATTTATTTTTAAGAATGTCTTTTTACTTATGCCATGGTACTCATCATCAATAGAAACAGAAGCTGCTTTAAATACGTCCATAAACAGGACTGTTGGTCTTGCTTTGTTTGATTGGGGTTTTACATCATAATTAAGGTTATTTCACTCATATGATAGCGTGCCAGCCAAATGGGTGAAAGAAAACACCCTCGAAACCAATGGCAAGATACAGGACAAGCACAGTACATAATACATGGTGTAATTAAGGTTGAGTGTGGAAATCTACAGTGAGAGAGGCCAGAACAGATTGACTTAGTGGTGCCCCTTAGCTCCGAGACCACCAGGGCAACAGGTTTGTTTGTTTGAATGGGGTTTTATGCTGTACTTAGGTTATTTCACTTATATGATGGCGTGCCAGCCCAATGGGTGAAAGAAACCAACGCCACTGGCAACAATGACAAGACAATCACAGGATGCCACAACAGAGTCATGTTGCCCCTTAGCTCCGAGAGCACCAGGGCAACATGAAGCTCCCTCCAAACCAGGGCAACATGAAGCTTCCTCCAACTGCCCACCACAGAATTGGGAGACAGACAGAAGAATGAAGGGACAGCCGGACAATGCAGTATGCTAAAACCCAGGAAAGTAGACTGAAAAAGAACATCTTCCAAATCCTTTATTTCTTGTGTATGCATGACTGAGGACTCTCTCCCAGTTACATGTATCAATATAAAATCAATGGATAAAAAGATAAACATTTGTCAGGAAATAACATAAACATTTGAATTAATAATGAATTCGAACATATTTGGTGGATTATCGAGATTCTGCAATTTGCAGCTGAACCGTATCAACCAGAAAACACCAGGGCACTTGAAGCTTAAATCAATGGTCCACAACCCTCCAACAACAGTGACATGGGCAAACACTTATAAATGAGAACAATAACGCGATTAAATAAACTTTCCAAACAGAACATTGAAACTTGTGAACATAACTTCATAAGAAACATAAATCTTACACAATGCTAAGAAACATAAATCTTACACAATCCTAAGTTTATTTCACTGTTTAGTATTTATTTCTATATCTTTATAGGCACTAATTACTGGTTAACTGACATTAATCAAGAAAACAACTTGTTATCCCTTAAGGCAACAAAAGTTTTAAGCACTTGTATTAAACTTTGATACTGCTAACAATCAGATACTCCCTTGTTAATATCAATTAAAAAGGCATCAAACAAGCCCCCACCCTCAGCACCGATAACCTTGTTTCCGACATACAATCTCTGATAATTCATGTTCTTAGCCAATATCTAGAACAAGTCTTTCTTTTTTGGTAAAAATACAATCTCTTGCAATTTCTTTTCTTAGCCAATGTCCAGAGCAAGTTTTTCTTATTGGGTGAAAGTGCAATCTTACAATTCCTTTCCTTAGCCAATGTCTGGAGAAAGTCTTTCTTATTGGGTAAAAATACAATCTCTAATACAATTCCTTTTCTAAGCCAATGTCCAGAACAAGTCTTTCTTATTGGGTTAAAATATCTCTTACAATGCTTTTCCTTAGCCAATATCCATAAAAAGTCTTTATTATTGTATTAAACAATGTTTAGAACAAATCTTTCTTATTATGTAAAAATACAATCTCTAATACAATTTCTTTCCTTAGCCAATCAATGTCTAGAACAAGTCTTTCTTATTGGTTAAAAATACAATTTCTTACAATTCATTTTCTAAGCCAATGTGCAGAAGAAGTCTTTCTTAAAAATATACAATATCTTCTGCACTACAATTCTTGATCTTCGCCGTTGCCAATAGGCGTCTACGAAAGAAGCGGACTGTGTTATCAGTGATGTTTTTCATTAGTTGCTGAGTGAAGTATTTGGCCGTTTCCTTACTGCTGTGCTGTAAAGCGTGTTTCCCGATCATCGCCCTCTCTTCGCCAGTGTAAATGTTATTAGCACTGTTATTGCTTTTCAACTGATTAAAAATATGGTAAAGATCAATTCCTGGTTCCTTGCTGTTTTCTGAAACGCCAAAATAAAACTGCCATAAACATGTTGACTCAGTATGATTGTTTTTTTTTTTGATTGGGGTTTTACACAGTACTTAAGGTTATTTCACTCATATGAAAGCGTGCAAGCTCATTTGGTGAAGGAAACCATGCACCCTCGACTCCACTGATGACAAACAATTACAAGATAAGCACGGGACAAAATACATGGTACAATAAGACAAAGTGTGCAAATTTACACGGCTAGACGTCACAAAACAGTCTAGTTTCATGGCCCTAAGCTCGAAAAGCACCCTCCAACCATGCGCTTGAGTATGATCGAGTAGTAGGCTTGTACGAAATATGTAGTGGAGGTGGAGGCAAGCAAATTTTTCTCTCTTCATTTATAAAAAAATTATTTATAATACCTATATTTGTAATAAATGCAGAGAGAACAATTTGCTTGCCTCCACCGGGATTCGAACCCGGGACCTATATATATATATATAATTCCTTTTCTCTCCTCATTTATAAAAAATATATAATTCCTGCTTTCTAACCTGTCACAGAGTAACCAATATATTGTAAGCATGGTCTTTTATTCGGTTATCCGTGCTATATTTCTATGGATTTGTTTGTTTGTATGATTAGGGTTTTACGCCATACTTAAGGTTATTTCACTCATATGACAGCGTGTCAGCCCAATGGGTGAAGGAAACCATCCTCGATGCTACTGGCAACAAACAATGAAATACACAATACATATATTCCTATGGAAACAAATCACGAACTGTACATGTAGCTCAATGGAATTCTTTGCAAACATATGTGAATTATAAATATCAACAGGTAGAAGGAAGACAGGCAGTCAGACAAATGATAACCTATAGTAACCCAATAGCTTCAGATATTTCCAAAGATAACCCACTGGCTCAGGGATACTGATTACAACCAATGAAGCATTCACACCTTGTGTAAGGGACTGTATCCATATATCGGTCGATTGCTGATCGGTTGTTTTTTGTCAAACGACCGATGCAGCAAACGATAGGTGTAGTGATAGTTTTTGTTTGTGCACTCAAGCGAGGCGATCAGAGAGCATCTCCACCTGCTGTGATTTACAGGTGCAGGGAGGTTACCTTAACCTCTGCCGCCAGGGAGCAGAAAGGGTCGAGCCTTTGATAATAAAAGACCAGTCAGCGAAGCGGTACTGCATAGCGCGACTGTCAAATCGCAAATATGTATAAAAGTACCACATCAATTTTCCGTTATAAATAATATGACAACAAAATCAAATCTTATGCAATAACACGACGAATATATAATCAATATCGCTCGTATAAAGCACCCCAAGTAGGACATAATATAGTTATTCTTGTTGTGTTGCGGGTCCTTGGTTTGAGAGGAGAGTTATTCTGACAAAATTATAGAAGATCTTAATTTTTTTTATTAATTGTTGTTTTAATTCCAATTTTTACTGGTATTTAGGGCCAATAAATATTAAGTTAAAAATATTTAATTAGGCCTATGGATTGATTTCATGTGTTTTATGCAAGTCAAGTTTGCAGCCGTCATTTCTGATCCTTGGATAAAGAACAGTTCAATTAACTTTTAATTTACATATTTCATATTCATACATCAACCGAATCTTTTTAAAGTGACTTAACCGCCAATGTTGCTATATGATTATGTGCGATAAATTCACCTGAGTGATAATTGTACCATTGATATTCTGAATTCATGCAATAAATTGCGACGTGTCCATACTATACTGTCCACAAAACTGTTGACAATACAGCTTAAAAATATGTTAGTATTTATTTGGTATGCCTAGTTTGTTCACAATTTACCATGGCCGGATATATTCTGTAACACAGCAGGTAGTTTACAGGTAAAAAAAAAGAACTTGTCTGCGAGTCTTGCTTAATCCATTGTACCACAATACGAGAGATTAGGATTATCTGAGTGAGTGTAATTACCAGCAGGTGGATATGTAAGAGTGACACGTCAATGTAGACGGGTGGTTTTCTTTGTTCAAAGTTTGAGTTTGTATTGACTGAGTTGTTGTCATTCCACTTGCGCAGTTGTTTTACGCAGATATTTAATTGAATACAAAGTGGATACTCGTGAAAGAAGTTAGCTTATCTCGTCAAATACGTATATTAGTATATTACTTGGTTTAAACAATATTTTATTTCCATAATGAAGGAAACAGGATTGGCGAACAGGCATAGCCTATATGTAAACGCCGCTTCAACAAAACAATACAAAGCATAGCGGAAATAATTTCTGTTCCATTCTTCCAACGGTTCTGTGAGTTGAACGTACATAGTTATTTTACATTCAGTTAAACTTTTATACAATAAATTAACGTAAAGTTAAGGTAAAGTATGTTAAAGTACATTACTTAAGTTTTTTTATCAGTCAAATGCGTTTATTGGTGTTTTTTTTTATTGGTGTCTCTACATTCACTCTAAGTGCATCTACAGCACATTTACATTTTATTGAAACATTTAAGATCTCATATACGAACTAAAAGCAAGATTCATTTGTACATAACCATGTATTTTATACTGAGAACTGGTAATGATTGATCAGTGTTTACAGAGGAAAATATTGTGTATGTATCTGATCTACAATAAATACATTTTATACAAACACACAAAATTATTTACAATCATATTCATATACAGGTACTCCTAATTTCTACTTTAGTTTAACGTTAACATTTAAACAAACAATTATATTCTAACTTACCTTTTCCCTCGTCACTTCGAGTTAATTGCATTCCTTTTAACTTGATCTCTGGAAAGATCCTCTGCATTTACTTAAAAGAGTTCAGCTGCGTTCCGAAATATTGCACTTTTTGTCTCTACATTCACCGTGAATTGATTTAGATTTAACATAAGTGCGATTACAACAATTCTTACCTTCACTGCATGGTTTTTGCTTTGGTTATCC